>MJUU01014316.1:413-12959 GCA_002080025.1 Modiolus philippinarum | reverse complement strand
TTTTTTTATAACATTTGTTCATTTTCGTGGAATTTTTAACAAAATAATGTGTAAAAGGAAAGTTTCACACTGACCGGTGTATATGTAATGACTAAAATGAAGATTACTAAGTAATTTTTTTAATCACATGTTTTCATTTTCATGAAATTTTTAACAAAATAATATGTAAACGGAAAGTTCCGCACTGAATGGTTCATTTGCAAATACTAAAAAAATTATTTGATCAAAATTGATTGACATTTTTTATCATTTTCTGTATTTTGGTGGAGTTCTTAACAAAATGAATGGAAATTTAGCTATGTATTTTCAATTTATGTATTTTTTTTCATATCAAATTAAAGCATTGGACTGTTCCCAGTCACTGTCAATGTTAATTTTGTATAAAACCGTTATCACGATTGAATTCGTTTCGTTTCATTGGAAAATTTCAATTATCTATTAATCTAGTGATTATTTTGCATATCATTAAATGACGAGTCCTCTCTCGTCAATTGACGAATTGTATTCGTCAAATGACGAGTACCTGGACGTGAACTGTTATGGACGTGAATCGATTCGTCCCGTCCCGTCCCGTCACGTTCCCGTCAGCGATCCGTTCACGTCCCGTCAGCAATCCGTTTCGCGTTCGTCAAACGGTAAGGGCTACGTTGCACAGTACTGTAGGTCGATGAAAGACCACTGATATAGTACATGAGTTACAAAAACTCCATATAGATATGGTCAGACATATTATAAGATGTGTATTTATCATTTTGTAAAATAAACACAGCATGATAAAAGAAAAGAACATTGATTAAAAAAAACTTAAATTTGTTTAATTTTTTTATTATATTTTTTGTTTGCTGGTTGCCTGGCTGCTGCGGTCATGTAATTTTGACATAGGAGTAGTCGCTTCACGTTTTGAAGTTTTACTCTGCGGTGTTACAATACTGTCTTTTTCAATCAAAAATTGATCCATGGAGCCTTGTTTTACAGTTGTGTTGCTCTTTTGGTTTTTGGATTTATCGACGTTTAGTTTCTTTATTTTCTTTTTATTTTTTCCTGTTTTTTTTACTCTCCTGCTTATTTGAAGGCTGACTTTGAGTGTCATCAAAATCCTTTGGTGAAACTTCACAATGTAAATGTTGTATTAAAGGTTTCAAAATTGATTGTGATTGTGTTTGTTCGGTTGATTGTGTATTATCTATATGAGTGAAGTCTTCATTTTGAGCTTCTTCTATAGTTTCGTACTGGCTCTGAGCTTCATCTTTAGTTTCCTCTCCAGTTTCACTATCAGATTCGTCAGTCTCGGAGTCGGAATTATCAGATTCAGAGTGCTATGATTTACAGACCTCACCTTCGTCATCTACAAAGCCACCCTGATCTACTAAATAATCAACGCCCGAGAAAGGCTCCATACATTCAGATTGTTTATGACCAAATTTATAACATTATTTACATTTCCACTGGTTTTGACACTCGGTTACAACATGCCCTTTTTGTAAGCATTTGTTGCATGTGAGATGTTCATTGCTTTTTGGTTGTCCCTTGTGAAAAATCGTTACTCGGTATTTACTTATTGTTACTTGTCGTGGCAGAGGATTGGTAAGAGGTTCACAGAAAAAAAATTCTGTCACCCGTTTGGCAATTAGTTAATAAACCATCAACTCTCAAACGTTCCCTAAATTGTTTATGTATCTTGCAAGCAACTGTTTCCAGGAAGCTACTTATTTGTCCATCATCAGCAGAGCAAGGGACGTCCTTAATTTTGATTTTGAGGTAAGTTGGATATTCATTTGCTTGAAACCTTGGATTTCTAGAGTAAACGCTCACTAAAGTATCCCTGATCGCTAAACCATTAATGAGAAGGGTATTACGATCATCTTCACTGTCAGTATACACACGCCAGAGTCCTCTAACTCTCTGAAGACCTTTCAGATGGGAGGGAGGCAAAGTTCTACCTATGGCTTTATAGACCTCGGTGTGAGTAATAAAATTATGACCTTTTGTTTTTGGGTTGAATATGTCAGATTCCAAAAGGAATATAGGTTTAACATTACTCAATTCATCTGTACTGCTACCTGAAACAATCTTTGCATATGTATATGTATATGTTACATCAGATGTTGAGTTTTTAGTCATATTGCAACTTCTCCTGAGGAATTGTATATGAAAACAGTCTACAAAAATCTATACTCATTCCAAATTATCTTTCAAAGTAGAAAAGCATAAATATTTTTCACACATAAGTCAATTTTTATAAGAGCTCAGAAAACGCCTTGGAATCGCCTGGGCCGCTTATCATTTAAATTATTGCAGTTTTAGTTAACATATGTGTTATGGTCTCATGTTCATTAATATGTACTCTATATCCTTTCGTAAAATATTTAAATATGGAAAGAAAATGCAAAGTCATATGTTAAAGGACTAGACAAAAACCCTCTTAGTAAGAGGGCGCTAAAGGGTTATTTTTATACTACGTTTACGACCAATTTTATTTTTCGTACAAGAATCAATCAGTCAATCAATTAACCGTTTTTCGTACATCGTACAAGACCTTGGTTATTTCACGTACATTCGTACAAAACATGCCCTGTCCAACGTACAAGCTAATTTAGATTTTTTTAGCTATTTTCGTACATCGTACAGGCATTTTTTTCTTTTTCGTACCTGGTACAAGGATCTCCCTTTAGGACCAGGATTAACAGATGCGCTTGAGATAAAGTCTCTAGAAATACATGATTAAATCGAGCAAAGGAACAATGCATTTATTGGTGTTCTTCATCTTGAAATCCCTATGAGGTGACTGAAGTAATTTAGAGTACCTACATGTTAAAATTTTTTCAAGAATTATGCCGCCAAAAATGCCTTATCATGGATCATGCTTACACCCCTCGTTCCATCTTAGTGAGCTGCACTAATTATATCGGGGCAATATAGCATTAGCTCCACAGATCTCTGATAGCCTAGAGTGTATGTATATGTGGAACAAGAGTCCTTAGCCTTGTGATTGGAGCCTTTTAGTATTCAGCGTATGACAGCAGACTGTAATGTCGTCACGGTATGACTTTAAAGTATTCAGCGTATGACAGCACACTGTAAATTCGTAACGGTCTATCACTTTCAGTATTCAGCGCATGACAGCGCACTGTAATTTGGTCACGGTATGACTTTCAGTATTCAGCGTATGACAGCACAATGCAAATTCGTAACGGTCTATGACTTTCAGTATTCAGCGTATGACAGCGCACTGTAATTTCGACACGGTATGAGTTAAAGTATTTAGCGTATGATAGCACATTGCATATTTATAACGGTGTATGACTTTCAGTATTCAGCGTATGACAGGCTCGATCGGAGTTCACTCCATATGCTTTCTCGTAGGGGTGAGCCAATGGCACACCAGGAACCCCACCCTTGTTGTATATTAAGAATCTCAAAAATGTATATTTTAGCAGGAAAGTAAACCTAATCACACATGATGTAGACAAGTATACCTTGTCATATATTGGGATAAAGACAGTAAATTCTTTATTTTCAATCAAAAAGTAGTGAATTAAACACTGTTCGATGCCTTGTCAATGTAGTTATGTCAAATTCATATTGTTTTCTGATTTCCATCCAACATATTGACCTTATCAGAAAATCTCATCTGACATTTCCCATCCTAATCATATATTTTCATAGCAATTTATTACCCTTATCATATAATATGAAAGAAGAAAAATGTACCTCTTCCAGCGGATCATCTCTATGTTATTATATATCGGAAGTGAACCCCCTCCCCCGAGATGACACGTCATGATATGAATTTAAGTGTCCAGCGTGTGATAGCACCCTGTAAATTCGTTACAGAACAATTGGTTGAACGCTCAAAATTACAACATGAACAGAATGTACAAGCGAGTGGAGCGATCGAAAAACGGAATGAATTACACACTTCAAACGACTCATTGCATTTATACACGCTTCAAATAATTCATTACAATCATACACGCTATTAATGGAATAACTGAATTTACGATAAATGACCGAAGTGAGTCGTTTCAACCATGTATTTCATTCATATCGTGTGTACACGAAAGGGGTGAAATGCACGCAAAAATATTGATTTTATTGGTGTGAGAATTGCAAAAAAATGCAAATTTGTTGAAAAAACAAAAGTAATAAAAAATGAATTTAAACGCCTTATCTGCCGTTCTATGGAAATATCTTGTTTATATATTGTTTATTCTTTTTTCAATTTTTTTTTTTCGTCGTTTTTAAAAGCTTTCGTCCAAAAATATTTCGTGAGATGTCTAAAAGATTTTTTGGTAAATTATATTCTAAGGTGATTCTGCCTTTAAAACTAACCCTGTATTTTACAAAAAAAAAACTTTTTGCGAAGGGAGTGATCTCACCTAATACTGTTTATCTTGTTATCGGATGGCCTCTGAAACATTACAAGAGATATCAATTTACTTTCTTTTGCAAACAGTTTGTTTCATCCTTGGGATGATTCGTTACATTTGGACCGAAGGGATCTAATGACTCCTTATATGAGTTATTTCCCTTTTTATATTTTTTGTTTTGTTACTTTTTTCTTCCGATCTGCAAGCATCAGGGAACCCCTTTTTCCAAAGAAGTGATATCGTTAATGTAACATATCACCATTTCCAATTTTTTCAAGTATAAATCTTAGCCAACGTGCAGATTATAAATTGACAGTTTTTTTTATTATACCAAGGACCTTGATAATTCCAATTTAAAAAAATAAAAATAAATAAAAATAAATTGTTTCAATTGTTTTCAATATTAAAGGCACATGAAAATTTCTTTCATCTTTCTTAACCATACATAATGAGTCTCGTTAAAAAAAGATAATATTTAACATACTAACCAATCACGACTCAATTTCCAATATTCACTCCGTTATATAATCGTGGGTACACAAAAGGGAAAATCCAGTTCTATATATAAAAACCTTACCGTGTTATCTGAAATACCCGTGGTCAAATGGTGTCTTTGTTTTAAGATGTTGGGATGTTGCCATTGTCTTCGGATTACTCATTTTCGGACAGTCAGTTCGATTCTCATTTACTTTCACGCCTAAAATTCCTTTCAGACATTTTTTTCACATCGTTCCTTTCAGATACGAGCAGATTTTGAAATTATTCTTTCGTTTCCTGATGACGTGTTTGTTAACCCTTTGTTGGTAACAAAGACAAGCCAGTTTGTAAACAACGTAGAGCAGCACGTTATGTTACAAACGATTACACGACCCAAACACCTGAAACCACCTCAATTGTCAGACCCTGGAACAAAGAAGGAAGACCAGTAGACTGTAAGCTATACAAGATCCAGAACAGCCTGGTAGACATCAACAGGGGTCTATATATACAGAACAGTGACTGCAGAACAAGAGAGCAGCACAAATTATTCCAGTACCACTTACAGAAACTCCTTTTTCCTCAGGAACATTGTAGACTGGAATCATTTACCAGATCTTAGCAACCACTGCAGCTACAGCACGTGAGCTATCACAGGTACCATTGAGGAATTCAGGGCTAACCTCGTTGTTAGTCCTGCCAGCTAGATCAACGACCCTATGTATATAACTTAACACTGTAAATAGTCAGCTTTTAAATGTATATAGTCGAGAGGACAATTGCTGTGTGTGTCTGGGAATGCAAGTTAGTTTACAGAACTTCAGACAGTCGAAAACGACTCCAGTTCCTACAAGAGAGAAGAGAGTAGAAGAAAATCTAAACATATTTGAAACCATGGCATACACTCCGACAGAAAACGAATTTTATTTCCGATATGACATCATGTCGGAAACTGCGAATGGAAATTCTAAAGATCCGCTATGACTTCAATCTTTCAAAAAAAAAAGATAAAAAATGAAAAACATTAGACATAACTTTTCATGCATTTTAAATATTTTTTGAAATTATGGATTTCCTTCCTTTGTTTGGGTTCTAGTGCTGCTGATGTGGAATAAATATTCGAAATGGCCATGCAGCTCATCTAAATTATTGCGGTTGGAGTTAACATATGTGTTATGGTCTCATGTTCATTTACTATATATCCTTTCGTAAAATATTTAAATATGGAAAGAAAATGCGAAGTCATATGTTAAAGGACTAGACAAACACCCTCTTAGTAAGAGGGTGCTAAAGGGTTATTTTTATACTACGTTCACGACCAACTTCATTTTTCGTACAAGCATCAATCAATCAATCAATCATTTTTCGTACATCGTACAAGACCTTTGTTATTTCACATACATTCGTACAAAACATGCCCTGTACAACGTACAAGCTAATTTAGATTTTTAGAGCTATTTTCGTACATCGTACAGGCATTTTTTTATTTTTCGAACCTCGTACAAGGATCTCCCTTTAGGACCCCGATTAACAGATACATGATTAAATCGAGCAACGGAACAGTCCATAGCCTCCTGATTGGAGCCTTTTAGTATTCAGCGTATGACAGCAGACTGTAATGTCGTCACGGTATGATTTTAAAGTATTCAGCGTATGACAACACACTGTAAATTTGTAACGGTCTATGACTTTCAGTATTCAGCGTATGACAGCGCACTGTAATTTCGTCACGGTATGACCTTCAGTATTCAGCGTATGACAGCGCACTGTAATTTCGTCACGGTATGACTTTCAGTATTCAGCGTATGACAGCGCACTGTAATTTCGTCACGGTATGACTTAAAGCATTTAGCGAATGATAGCACACTGCAAATTCATAGCGGTGTATGACTTTCAGTATTCAGCGTATGACGAGCTCGATCGGGGGTCACTCCATATGCTTTTTGGTAGCGATGAGCAAATGGCACAGCAGGAACCCCACCCTTATTGTATATTAAGAATCTCAAAAATGTATATTTTAGCCGATAAGTAAACCTAATCACACATGATGTGGACAAGTATACCTTGTCATATATTGGGATAAAGACAGTAAATTCTTTATTTTCAATCAAAAAGTAGTTAATTAAACGCTGTTGAATGGCTTGTCAATGTAGTTATGTCAAATTCATATTGGTTTCTGATTTCGATGCAACATGTTGACCTTATCAGAAAATCTCATCCGACATTTTACATCCTTATCACACATTTTCATCTCAATTTATTACCCTTATCATATAATATGAAAGAAGAAAAATGTACCTCTTCCAGCGGATCATCCCTATGTTATTATATATTGGAAGTGAACCTCCTCCCCCGAGATCACACGTCATGGAAGGAATTGAAGTGTTCAGCGTATTATAGGGCACTGTAAATTCGTCACAGAACAATTGGTTGAACGCTCAACATTACAACATGAACAGAATGTACAAGCGAGTGGAGCGATCGAAAAACGGAATGAATTACACACTTCAAACGACTCATTGCATTTATACATGCTTCAAATGATTCATTACATTCATACACGTTATACATGAAATAACTGAATTTGTGATAAATGACCGAAGTGAGTCGTTTCAACCATCTATTTCATTCACATCGTGTGTACACGAAAGCAGTGAAATGCACGCAAATAATATTGATTTTATTGGTGTGAGAATTGCAAAAAAACTGCAAATTTGTTGAAAAAACGAAAGTTATAAAAATGAATTTAAACTCCTTATCTGCCGTTCTATGGAAATATCGTGTTTATATATTGTTTATTCTTTTTTTTCAACGACTCCAGTTCCTACAAGAGAGAAGAGAGAAGAAGAAAATCTAGTTATTTGAAACCATGGAATACACTCCGACAGGAAACGAATTTTATTTCCGATATGACATCATGTCGGAAACTGCGAATGGAAATTTTAAAGATCCGCTATGACTTCGATCTTTAAAAAAAAATAAAAAAATGAAAAACATCTGATATAACTTTTCATGCATTTTAAACATTTTTTGAAATTATGGATTTCCTTCCTTTGTTTGGGTTCTAGTGCTGCTGATGAGGAATAAAATTCCGAAATGGCCATACAGCTCATTTAAATTATTGCAGTTGGAGTTTACATATGTGTTATGGTCTCATGTTCATTTACTACTTCCGTAAAATATTTAAATATGGAAAGAAAATGCGAAGTCATATGTTAAGAGACTAGACAAAGACCATCTTAGTAAGAGGGTGCTTAAGGATTATGTTTATACTACGTTCACGACCAATTTCATTTTTCGTACAAGCATCAATCAATCAATCTACTTCTGGTTATAGCCATGTTGGTTTAACGATAGAAAACACCCTAATTAATCATGGATTTTTAAGACTGATGTTACAGGCAAGTCCCGTGATCATCAAGGAAAATCTACGGACAGTCAGAAGTGCATCTTTCAGTTATAATATTGATTTATTTGTCTTCCTAACCCTTCCTTTAGCTCTTGCTAGTGCCGGTACCAAGTCCGGCTATCCCGAGTTCCTATCGTTGTCCATGTTTGTCTTTTGTCATTTTATTGTTTTTCTCGTGCGGTTCCCTGATGGATTGTGGCATGTGATTGTGGTTTACGGCCATTGTAGGTGTTTCCTGTTATCTTTCTTATATTAATTCCTAAACTCATAGACTCATTCATTTTTCCCGCCGCACGCTTTGGTGATACGTTTTTTTGAAAATTAAGTGATAATGGCCAAACTAACTGATAAAGATTATGAGTGTAAGGATTTCAGTGAAATTGGTAAATGTTTCAAGCAACTTCATGGATTTATTAATGAAGAGCTTGAATCCCTAAAAATACAACACAAGGCACTAGAGGGGCGTTTGGAGATTGTGGAGAATCAAACTCACTTTGCCAACAATGAAATACATGATATCCACAATAAACATATTCCAGACTTGGAAGCCAAAATAACGAATGAAGACAATGAACGACTGAAGCTTGAATTATAGGGCAGAAAGTGGAATGTTGTAATCCGTGGAGTAAAAGGGGCTCCTGTGAAATGGGAGATCCCAAAGGTTACAGATGCTTTAGTCAGACAATTTTTGAAGGACGTACTCAAAATAGAGGAACAACGTGCTAAGTCTATGCTATTTACTGCTGTACATCGTCTGCCCTCGGGAGAGGCAGATAAGCGTAATATTATCCTTCGACTATCTAGCCTGATTGACAAGGAAGACGTGCTTTCAGCAGCCACCAAACTACCACCAGGGAGTGGTGGTAGTGTTGTTCCGGACCTGCCGCCGTCTCTCGCCACCCGCTACTAAGTTACTGAGAAGACGCAAGGAAATGTCACCAGCACTAAGGAAGAAAACACGAATTGTTTACACTCAATAAACACTGTTCCTGTCGTTACACATAAAATCTTATTAAATGCTTCCTGGAGATGTTTTTGTTTATGAAATAAGTTAAACAGTTTTCTCACTTGTTTATTTACGACATATTTTCTTTTTACCTTATAAAACCATTTGTCTTGTAAATAAGTTATTTTGTTAGTTTGTTTATGTGGACATATGTCCTGATCAATACAGTCCAGGTGTCAATTTCATTCAAAAATGTAAACAAACAAACGGGTGTCTTCTTCGAAGTCAGCGTTTTTTATTACACCAACATGGCGACGTCCATGTAACAATGCATGATCGTAAGAAAATAGTTAATTAATAGATTCATTTGATATGGTAAGCTAGGTTTTACAAAGTTACAAACGTTTTTTGATTACCAAGCATCAGACGTGATGTGAAAAATATTAAATGTTACAGTCTTTGGATATGTGAAGAGTATCGAATGTCTTCGTTTCGCACACGCTACCTCGAAACACCAAACTTCTTTTTAAATTTTTCTTTTGTTATGACCAGGACTGTGTCCACAAAGGCTCGCTGTTTTTATTTCATAATCATGTAAAAAAAACTAAGTAAATCTTAGAAGTGAAATATATTATTCATGAAATTATATGAACAGATGTTTGGGGGAGTGGAGAGAGAGGTTGTAATCTAAAAAAAAACTCTTGGTTAAAAAGTAGAATAAGAATATTGGGTGAAAAATAAACTCTCTAAATTGGATCAGATTTATGGTAATTCATGAGTATATCTGCGAATGATGCTACTTTGAATGGGAAATCTGTTTGGAGCGGTGGGGAGAGGTACTTATTATAAATTTCACTGGTAACATGGAGATTACATGTATTATTATTAGTAGTTACTGTAGTACTTAATTTGTCTGCCATCCCATGGTCTAATTGTGTACAATTAAGAATCTGCGGAAATATAAGTTATTCATATGAAAAATATTTTAATAAAGTTATTTTTCAAATAATGAATAAAAGCGTGCTTCTGGCATATGCAGGCGTCCCCATTCCCTCTCTGGTAGAGGAAGGGGGTACCCATGGGGATGAAGTATGTACTAGTAAAACTATGTTCCCTTTACACGAAAAGATTTTTTATTATCTTCTCTTTTTGCACCAAATCATGTCTATTGAAATAAATGTTTATATATGTCGATTAGAATAGGATCTCTCAATTGAAGGGGTTTTGCTGATAAGATTAAACGAAAGGACTTCTTTGTTAGATGTAAAGAAAAATATGATATTGCAGTTTTGTGGGATACGCACTGTCAAAAAGAATATGAAAATAAGTGGAAGCAAGAATGGGGATATAAATGTTATTNCTTCGATTTTTGTAAACTCCACTCCTTTGTTCCTTCGGTATTCTACTGCCGTTGTTTCCTATGCAAACTTTGCCTTACAAGTAATCAGTAAGCCAGTTATTTATTAAACTGATTGTATAGGAAGTCACAACAAATCAGGTTTCATGATTATAAATTGTGAATGAAACGACGCTCCGTATGTAAAAAAAAAATCAAGTTCAGGAAATTTGATCATACGTTTAGTTCTTATACCAAATCCATGTATTGACCGAACTTTCCAATTCCTTTATTATTTATGTTTTTTTTCCTTTTTTTTAATCGGCATGTAACGTTTGTTGTGTTAACACGTAAAATATGTCGTCAACCTGAAGTTTTCAAATACAGAACGTGATGTGGCGACAAATGAACCAATCACATCACAAAATTAAAGATATTACACATATCCAGACATTATAAACGTCGGAATGAAAGTACGTTATCTGAGACATGTCCTTAAACGGAAAGACATCGACGGGAGGGATTTTCTACTACAATCTGAGTTTGATTAAGTTGCATGCCTTTGCGCACCGAAAAGGCACCTCCTAAGCAAAAAAAAAAAAAAAAAAAAAAAAAAAAAAACTAGAAGTGGTGCCATCAGAAAAGATGGCCATCCCCGCACTCACCTGTTTGACACAGAAAACAGTTGTTATAGAACTTTGGGGAAATTTTCCTCAACATTTAAAAAAAAAAATTATTGATAGTCACTATTTTTACTAAGAAAGAATACAAGGATATACGGTTGCTAGGTAGAATTTCCAAAAATGAGTTTTCTTTGAGACTTTCATGGAATTTACCAAATTTGGAATCAATTATTTTGAAAATCCAATTGGTGAAAATGATTGCCCTAATCGAAACAAATACTAATTTTATTGTTGCTAGGTAGAATTCCAAAAAATAAGTGGTCTTTGACACTTTTAGGAAATTTACCAAATTTGGAATCAATTATTTTGAAAATCAAATTGGTGAAAATGACTGCTCTAATCGAAACAAATCATAACAGTATGGTTGCTAGGTAGAATTCCAAAACATAAGTGGTCTTTGACACTTTCAGGAAATTTACCAAATTTGGAATCAATTATTTTCTAGATCGAATTGGTGAAAATGATTGCCCTAATAGAAACAAATCCTAACAGTATGGTTGCTAGGTAGAATTCCAAAAAATAAGGGGTCTTTGACACTTTTAGGAAATTTACCAAAATAGGAATCAAATGTTTTTGAAATCAAATTAGTGAAAATGATTGCCCTAAAAGAAACAAATCCTAACAGTATGGTTGCTAGGTAAAATTCCGAAATTTAAATGCTCTTTGAGACTTTCAGGAAATTTACCAAAATTGGAATCAAATATTTTTGAAATTCAGTTGGTGAAAATGTTAGTCCTAATTGAAACAAATTACTACATGTNAACATACGAATAAAACCCATACAGGTAGACTACTAACTCCATGACCACAATCTAGAAAAGAAAAATGGGGGGACAAAACGTAATTTTGAAAGATGGGTCAAAGAGTGCTCGCCGCTAAACTGCCGGCTAGCTCAAGGAGCCTAGTCCTTTATTTTTTCCAATTTCTTGTAAAAAAAAAAGAAAGCATATGCTAAAAGATAAAAAATATGAGTCTTTAACATTTTCAGGAAAGTTACCAAAGTTGGAACCGGAATCAAAATTCCGAAACTTCATTGCACATCTGCAAAGTTAATGCAACAATTCTATAACAAAATTAAATCCATAAATCAAAAATGTAGGAGTTCCACTGAAAAGCTCACATATGTCAAAATCGACATCTTGGGGCCTCTTGTTTGCATCAAGACTAATTTAAAAAATCCGAAAGCTTATTGCGCATCTGCAGCATATATGCAACAATTCTATAACAAAATCAAAACATTTAATCCAAAAATGAAGGAGGAGTTCCACTGACAACCTCACAGTTGTCAAAATAGACATCTTGGGGCCTCTTGTTTGCACCAAGAC
>MJUU01014311.1:121497-187652 GCA_002080025.1 Modiolus philippinarum | reverse complement strand
GCTGCAGAAACACACTGGACATATGAAGGGACCGCGAAATGAAAGTGCATGGCTCTGTGGTACCTTATTTTTTTTATACAAACGAGTTATCGCGTTATAACGCTTTAAGTGTGTTTTTCCGATAAAAATATTTTTAATTCGAAATAACGAGATAATTATTGCGAAATAACGAGATAATTATTGCGTTCAAACGAGATAATTATCGCGTTATAACGCAATAAGTTTTGTTTTTCCGACAAAAATATTTTTAATTCGAAATAACGAGATAATTATCGCGTTATAACGCAATAAGTTTTGTTTTTCGGAGAAAAATATTTTTCAATTCGAAATAACGAGATAATTTTGTTTTTGCGAGATTTTTTTTTACTGAGAAAATAAAAAAAAATCTATTGACACTATCCGGCTTTCGTATATTTTGCTTTCCCGAATCTTTTTCTTATTGTCAATTTGAGATTTCGCTATTTCTAAATCTATGGCAAACGGATGCCGTAACAACAAATGTTCTAAAGCTCTTGAATTTGTTCATTTTTTTGCATCACATTATAATATATTAGCTGAAGAATAAAATAAAAAGCCAATTTGTGTATCGAAATTATAAATTTTTATTGTCTTTTTCTGGTGTGTTAATTTCGTCCTTCTTTGTTGATTATTATCCCCGCACTTTTCTGAAGAAAATGCGGGGATATTGTTTTGGTCCCGTCCGTCCGTCCGTCTGTCCGTCTGTCCGTCCGTCTGTCCGTCTGTCCGTTAGATGGACCTTGTCAGTGGAACTCCTCGCTCATTTTTTGGATTTAGTGTTTTAATTTTGTTATAGAATTGTTGCATATATGCTGCAGATGCGCAATAAGCTTTCGGATTTTTGATATTGGTCTTGGTGCAAACAAGAGGCCCCAAGATGTCTGTTTTATATATGTGAGCTTGTCAGTAGAACTCCTCCTACATATTTGGATTTAGTGTTATAATTTTGTTATAGAATGTTGCATATATGCTGCAGATGTGCAATAAGCTTTCGGATTTTTTATATTGGTCTTGGTGCAAACAAGAGGCCCAAGATGTCTATTTTATATATGTGAGCTTTTCAGTGGAACTCCTCCTTCATTTTTGGGTTAAGTGTTTTAATTTTGTGATAGAATTGTTGCATATAGTCTGCAGATGTGCAATAAAGTTTTAGAGTTTTGATTCCGGTTCCGACTTTGGTAAATTTCCTGAAAGTCTCAAAGACCACTTATTTCTTGGAATTCTACCTAGCAACCATACATGTAGTAATTTGTTCAATTAGGACTAACATTTTCACCAATTGGGTTTTCAAAAATGTTTGATTCCAATTTTGGTAAATTTCCTGAAAGTGTCAAAGACCACTTATTTTTTGGAATTTTACCTAGCAACCATAATGTTAGGATTTGTTTATATCAGGTTAATCATTTTCACCAATTGGATCTACAAAATAATTGATTCCAAATTTGGTAAATTTCCTGAAAGTGTCAAAGACCACTTATTTTTGGAACTCTACCTAGCAACAGTAGTGTTAGGATTTGTTTCGATTAGAGCAATCATTTTCACCAATTGGAATTTCAAAAGTAATTGATTCCAAATTTGGTAAATTTCATGAAAGTCTCAAAGACCACTCATTTTTGGAAATTCTACCTAGCAACCGTATATCCTTGTATACTTTCTTAGTAAAAGTAGTGACTATCAATAATTTGATTTTAAAAATGTTGAGGAAAATTACCCCAGGGTCAATAACGACTGTTTTGTGTGTCAAACAGGTGAGTGCGGGGATGGCCATCTTTTCTGATGGCACCACTTCTAGTTTTTATGTTGTTTTTGTCATTATAAAATGCTGGAGATGC
Source organism: Modiolus philippinarum (assembly GCA_002080025.1). Lineage (NCBI taxonomy): Eukaryota > Metazoa > Mollusca > Bivalvia > Mytilida > Modiolidae > Modiolus > Modiolus philippinarum. Next base: position 185,802 of record MJUU01014311.1, on the reverse strand, counting down.
ATGGGAGTTTTACGGGAAACATTGACGTTGCAAACGTCACAACAGGGTGTACGTATTTGTTTTCAAACGTCGAAGTCCAAAAATTGACGAAACGGATAAAAATAGCTCAACTGGGGAAGGTTTTAAGTTGGTGAAGGACAAACACAAACCGGTCTTTAAAGATTGAAACCCAGATGTATTTCATTTCAAGGGTATGCATAACCCCAATCTTTCTGGGGTCCCCTAAAGATAAAATAATCGGAGATTTCATATAATGTATACAAACAAGTTTAGAAAATAATGAAATGATATGGAGTGAATGTACATGTGACAAAAACGCACATGATACATAGAAACTTAGTCTGTTCGGCTATTTAGTCATTACATGTACTTCGGTGCTGACCACAAAGAAAGAAAAAAATATATTGAGACTTGCTATGTCTGGAATATTGTAAATTTGCAAATTATAGTGCAAATATTAGTATTTAGCTATTTTGTGTTTTCAATAAAGATTATACAGAACCTATTTGCTATTTGTTTCTACCAACTTTATTCATTTTTCAGTATTTGAAATGTTTTCATCTTATCTACAATTTAGAGACACATAAGTTGTTGAAATGGCCGAATAAATTCAATTTACAGTAAATCGCTACGTACCTGTTTATGTTGTTGGTGGACATTGGTTAGTTGTCCTTTTTGGTTTGAAAATATGTTTTCTTGTGATGACAAATCTGCCATAGATTTGCCACTGTGAAAATCTGCCATAGATTTGGGAGTGTGAAAATCTGCCATTGATTAGGGAGTGTGAAAATCTGTCATAGATTTGGGAGTGCCTAAATCTGCCATAGATTTGGATTGCTGATGTCAGGATATGCCATAGATTTGGAATCTACCATAGATTTGGAACCCGCCATAGATTTGAGTCCTAAGAGTGTGGGACTCAAATCTATGGCGGGTTCCAAATCTATGGCGGATTCCAAATCTATGGTAGAATTTAGAGACACATAAGTTGTTGAAATGGCCGAATAAATTCAATTTACAGTAAATCGCTACATACCTGTTTATGTTGTTGTTGGAAATTGGTTAGTTGTCCTTTTTGGTTTGAAAATATGTTTTCTTGTGATGACAAATCTGCCATAGATTTGCCACTGTAAAAATCTGCCATAGATTTGGGAGTGTGAAAATCTGCCATTGATTAGGGAGTGTGAAAATCTGTCATAGATTTGGGAGTGCCTAAATCTGCCATAGATTTGGATTGCTGACGTCAGGATATGCCATAGATTTGGAATCTACCATAGATTTGGAACCCGCCATAGATTTGAGTCCTAAGTGTGGGACTCAAATCTATGGCGGGTTCCAAATCTATGGCGGATTCCAAATCTATGGTAGAATTTAGAGACACATAAGTTGTTGAAATGGCCGAATAAATTCAATTTACAGTAAATCGCTACATACCTGTTTATGTTGTTGGTGGAAATTGGTTAGTTGTCCTTTTTGGTTTGAAAATATGTTTTCTTGTGATGACAAATCTGCCATAGATTTGCCACTGTGAAAATCTGCCATAGATTTGGGAGTGTGAAAATCTGCCATTGATTAGGGAGTGTGAAAATCTGTCATAGATTTGGGAGTGCCTAAATCTGCCATAGATTTGGATTGCTGACGTCAGGATATGCCATAGATTTGGAATCTACCATAGATTTGGAACCCGCCATAGATTTGAGTCCTAAGAGTAATAAAAGAGTTCTATTCGCATTAGTAAGAAACCGCATTCGCGAAAGTTTATATGTCGTACTATTAAAGCAGCGAAATCGGCATTATATTGACCGTTTACAAGCTTCATTTACTCTGCATTCATCACTGTTATGTTAGAAATCGTAGTCAGGAACCATTGAAGTAATGTAATTCTACTTGATTCAAGGTGGGGTCTTATGTGAACAAGTCAGTTGCAGATTATATACTCGTAATGGCCACCAAAGATTTTTCGAGAGACAATTTAAAGCTCCCTGAATTAGTCTAGTTAACTTAGTATATACATTGTAGTATATTGTATCAGTACAGATATGTTTAGTAGACAAGAATTATCCTCCTGGAATACAAGATAATACCTCCATCACACTGCAAGTACCTTAGTTTATGTGTCGTTCATATTTATTTGTTTTTATCATATCGTCTCCATTTGTGTTATATCTGAATTGCCATGTGTTTAGATTTTATTTTAATTTTCGTCTGTTTGCTTCGGTATTCGTTTGCCAATGTATTTGTATGGATAGAATTCGAAAATTTGAAATAAGAATAAAAGAATGCATACTTGAAAAGACTTTACATTGTAAAACATCTTTTAGTTGAATTTCTAGTTCAAACTACTATAGTATTACTTTTAAAAGTAACGTTACATATTCATTATGTTTTTCAATTTATGATGAAAGTTGTAACGAGATACAATCTTCACATTTCTTCTTAAAATGGCTATTTACCAACTACGTGTTAATAGATTAGTGGAATTGAAATATTTCGTCATTGGATATATAAAACACATTATTTCTTTCCTTTTACGACAGTTATTTTACTTTTGGTGACCGTCTGCTTGTTTTGTTTTATTTGAGCTTTGTTGTTTGCTTTCGGTGCTACTTTAGTTAGCCGGACACATTTGCACATGACAAGAATCGTCAAGACCAAGATGAAAAAGATCGCTATCATATCAAGCGCTGCTATGACCATAACAATAACCTCCCAGAATGGATAATCACTGTCGGAAATAACGATTGGATAAATAAATATGAAAAGAGCGTTCACAAATGACGTCAGTTTGAATATGATGAATATTTTCATCCAATGTCTTGAAAGAGAAGCTTTTGAACAACATTCTATGAATGTGATATAAACAACAAAACAAGCTAATGCAAGGACGTAAGCTCCAAACAGGAAGTTTGCAAACCAGCTGGAAAAATTTATACCTCCTTGATCAATACTGATTGCTACTATTTCAATGGCGTCCACAAAATATCCAAGCCATATCCGAGCAACATATATCACTTTCTTGTTGTATTTATTAAATATCTTCGCAAAATGAGCAATAATCATAAATATTAAGTCTGTCATATCAATTAGTTCCGGATTTTCCACATATTCAGAGGCTGAATCTCCACAAGGTAGCACTATAGATCTCATTTGGAACTCCATTTTAATCCGATGTCAAAAATATTTAGTTCCACATATGAAGAAAAGGATACATGTATTGAACTGTTAGGATCCTTATGATATTTTGTTAACAATGTTAGAAAAGGATGCTCCGTGTTTTACTATGCTGTGAAAATACATTTAATTACACAAATGATTTTTTAAATTATATTTAAATATTGATTGTATCCCTTTAAAATAAAAAAAAATCATAAGGGAGCCATTGTTGTAAATTAAAACTGATATTCACTATGTTGAATAGTAAAAGAATAGTGCTTTTGTGTTTAGAAAGCCATTTCGTACTGAATCGTGATCATGGAGGCAGATAGATTTTAGCTATGGTGTATCATGTTAATACACATTTTCCCGTGTAAAACGGAAAATGATTTGGGATTTTTATTAGCCGTGAAACGAATTAGTAAACAATGTCATATTCGGTACAAACAACTATCCGAAAGTGCAGAATTAAAAAGAAATTTCTATAACAAAATTTTAATTAAACCTACTCTGTCAATTTACAGGAAGATTTAAGGGACCTGGATGACCGAGTGGTTAAGGGAGGTAGTTTATCTTTAAAATCACTGTAACCTATCATCGCTGCGTTGTAAGTTCATGTCCCACTTTGTAAATGGTGAATGAAAGGATATGGAGTAAATGCACATGAGACAAAGTCTCTACAAATGCATGGTAAAAAACAAGCTCAGGAACAACGCTTTTATTGTTGTTCTTCATCTTGATGTCACCATGAGGCCCTCAACGATGATCTTTACTCATACCTCGTAGTAAGTTCAAGACGGCCCCTAGCACCGGTTTTGAGCGAAATTCTTTGCTAATTGTCGAGCAACGCTACATCATGTCTTCACTGGTCATGGGTGCGGGATTGTCAACAAACATTAATTAAACTGACAAAGTGCTCAGTCTTACAATCACTGTCATCCTTTGTAAACCTAAAAAAGGTCGCACAGACTTAATAGTATGTCAGTTACCTGCCAATGGTCGGCGGTTCTCTCCGGGTACTTCGGTTTCCTTCACTAAGACTGACTGCCTTGATACAGCTGAAATACTGATTAAAAGTGGAAAAAAACACAGAGATTGACATGAATTTCCATGTGCAAAAATGCACATAGTATTAAATAATGAAGTCCGAACGAACTGTATGTGACACGAAAAATAAAGCATTATAATTAACTCATGTTGTTATGCTTCATATTGGCATAGGTACAGGTCCTCTATAAGCCATATTGACCTGATGCAGAAGCTGATTTCCAATGTTGGTCACCCAAGATCTATACTACTGTTCAAATTAAAAAAAAATATTACATAATAATAATGCCTCTATCAATTTATTTTGTTCAATAAGTGTTACCATAATGTTCCAGTATTTCATTACTTTTTATTTTGGTAGATCTTGCAGGTCGCGTAATGGCCACGACGTGTGACACACTACTGACTAATGTATGTTTTCATAAAATTTAGGGACGATATATCTAGAGGAAATATTTTAATCTAACACTAAGTCTTGATGAGTAAATCCTTGCCAAGTTGCATAAATAAGAATAAATTTTGTAATGTTGTACATGTGTTTCAAGGAGCAGGATTAGAATCAAATAATATGAAAAACCATAATCCAAAAATTGTTAAGAAAAAAGTACCTATTACCGAAAATATCGATTGGTTGATTGATTAGTTAGAGTTTAACGTCCAATGAGCAATATTTCAGCTATATCAGGACAAGAAGAAGTTAATCAATTAAAAAAAATGTAAGTAAAAGAAGAAAGAAATAAAGGTGGAAGGGACAACCTGGGCATCGACTTTTGATTGCCACTGGAAAAGGGGAGAAATGGGTAGGGGCAGGAAATTTAGCATTCCATACGACTCCCAATGTTTCTGCTCTCTTTAGAGAAACATAGACGCGGTCTTTATACTGCATGGTGCGTGTCGTTTCTCACCACAGTTTGGCTACAATGGTTCGCGGCCAGGCTTTCCGTATTATTACCTGACTACCCCGCATATACAGGGCATTCCCCTATCCACCACCTGGGGACGCGCCCGGCAGCTCTGTACTCGGAGCCCCTGAAAACCGAGTAAGGTGCCGGGACCAAAAATATCGAAATAGGCGTCCAAATCCTATACTAAAGACATACACTGGAATTGAGTTTCGGTGTTTTTAAGGGATAAGAAACAACGCTTTTATTGTTGCTTTTCATCTTGAAGTCACAACGAGACCTTAAGCAACAATTTGGAATGGTTTTTATATTTGAAATTGACAGAAAATGATTCAAACCAGATATGTACAACATTTTACTTGTAGATTCTCCAGTGACATGATGTTCCATAAAATAAAAAAAATAATAAAATAAATAAATAAATATATAAAGAAAAGAAAATTGGATAGTCGTTGTATTAATAATACAATACAACATTGCGTGTGATCAAAAGTAGTCTGTAAATACATGTACATAATTTTACATTTATCAGAGGAGACATTGCATTGAACAATGTTCTGACGAACAAGAAAATGTTAAGAACAATTTTTCCCCCAATATATACACACTAGAAAGTGACCAAAAGTGGAAAAAAAATTGACAAAACAACAGGATATAAATGATGCACTGATTCAAATAAGCACACTTCATTCTCGCTTGTAGAGAATCTATTCTTTAAAAAACTATTAACGTTCTTTACAATTCAAAGTACTTGAAGTAGTTTAGTTGAGATCGAAAAAAACAATGAATTTGGGTGACCATACCAGTAAAATGTTTGATTTTTTGTAAAATCATTTTTCGGGGAGATTTCTTGAAATAACATGATATTTCATTGCAAAATGGATCTAAATCAATAATGATATGTAATGTCATTGGAAACACACTAGTGAGAATACGACAACGGTATGGGGGAACTGTTTTATCATTTGATAAAAATACAAATGTTTGAATTGATAATGTAACCCACATTAACAGGGCTCATGATTTCTTATTACCGGGATTTGCAGTTTTAACTGATGGAAGTCTAACAATGATGGTAAATGTTACCCTGAAAGCAAATTTGGGAATACTAAAACTGAGAACATTAATATCAATATTCTTGATGATAATGCTTCATTATTTTGTCAACACACTGCAATTATTGGTGCAAGACACACTTAAACATTGAAACTTTTGAAAAATTTGAAAACAATCATGGCAAATGCTGATAATATCACCAAGATTGTAAGAAAATGTGCTAATGCCTGAGATATCATTGTGACTGAAAAGAGACTTAGTCAGACAAATACTCTTTGGTACTCGCAAATTGTGCCAAAACGATCTGTAATTGAAACATTGGGAGACAGACTACAAGTGTCTCTCGTAAGATGTCAATATACAAATATTCAAAACTTGCATAAAAAAACAGTAAATTTCGTTATGCTGTACACATGTTTCAAGGAGTAATCAAACAAAATGGAAAACCATAATGCAAAAGTAGTCAAAAAAGAAGTACTCATCACCAAAAATATCGAAATAAGAGTCCAAAATTTTACCAAGTGTCATACGCGGAATGAAGCCTCAGTATTTTTAAGTTGTTAGATAACAATGAAATGACCATGGTATAATTACCTTTCATTTAAGACTTATAATTGTCTTGAATCCGTATTACAAGTTAGTGAGAACCGAACAGTCCTACAAAAATTATCTAAAGACAATAACAGCATTGTAAACACCAAGAAACCAAGACATCACATTAGCACACCACAGAAAAGAAAAATGGAAACACACATACAGATGAATAATACGAACCCGATCTAATATCATGCTGAAAATATATGGTGTAAATGTATATGAGACAAAGTTTCTGCAAATATCAAAATACCGAAGTTACTGTGAATTTAGTTTCTGCATATGTGCATTTGACAACTTATGTCTCTTAAGTGCAGATCAAATCAAACCATTTGGAAATCCATAAACCGAAATATGTGTAAAATCTGATAGAGATCAAATTACCAATAGGATCTAAATAGAAAAGCCAAAATCAGCTAAGGACAGAGCTATGCAAGAGGGAAATACTGCTTAGTTTTAACAAATTCGTGATTATACCAAGCAACGGAACAACGCCTTTTTTTTTATTCACGTGGCACTACGCGATTAAAGATAATCTATTTCACATACATAACAAAATACCGCAATTTATTTTGAATTTACTTTCTCATATATGCGCATTTCGAAAACTTATGTCTATTCAGTGCAGATCGAATAAATGGAAATCATAAATAAAAATTTGTGAAAAGTCGAAAGAGAACAAATTACGAATAGGATCTAACTAAAAAGCCAAAACCAACTAAGGACAGCGCTATTGCAGGAGCTAGATACTCCTTAGTTTTTAACAAATTTTCTTAAATTTAGAAATTATAAGTTTTCAAGTAAAATCGGTTTTCGTGCCAGCACCAAAGTGTTTAAAATTTTCAAACTTTATTCTTCATTCTTATATCGTCATATGCGATGTCGTTCCACTATTTCATATTGCTTCGGAAATTAATTCACCAAACATTTATCTTAAATAGATAGTCGACGATATTCTTTATGCTTCTTCCATCCAATAAATTTACAATAAACTAAGATGCTTCTTATTCTAATATGATGTGCCTAAAACGCTCTGTGCACACCCGTGGTTAAATCGTTATGTATTCAAGAATATTCTAATATTAAGCACAGTCACGTAAATGAGCAGTTAGAAATTAAAAAAAATGCGCTCGAAAATATCGCCATTTTTATACTCTCTTGTTTTGTCCTGACGCTCAGGATTAAATAAAATCCATCAGACAAATGGCGTCGACGGTTACCTCGATTTCAAAGCTGAAGATCAAATAGAATGAAACGAAGTTAATGTACATGGGACAAAATACCTACAAAATGTTGATAAGATTAGCATGTGGAACAACGCTTTCGTTGTTTTTCTTCATCTTGAAGTCACCATAAGGCGTTCAATAATTAGTAATCACCAATTCATCATAATAAGTTCAAGACGGCCCTTAGCACCGGCTAATTTAAGTTTCAACAACTTTCGAACTTCACTACCGGTATTGACATGTTCAACACGACGGGCGTCTTTTTAAAAGCAGGAGATTCTTACTCTACCGGCGCACCTTATCTCACCCATGGTTTTTGTTGTTCATCTTTGTATGTGTGTATGTGTGTCTTCATTTTTTCTTTTTTGTGCCCTATTCATTTGATGTCTTATTTCTTGGTGTTTCCGATGTTGCCATTGTGCTTGGATTATTCGTTTTAAGACTGACGGTTCGGTTCTCACTTACTGTAATCAATGACACATCACTTTGAAGTGAAATATCAAAACAAAAGACAAAAATATTTCTCAGGCCAACTCTTTCTTTGAATACATAATTGTATAACATTGAGCTCAAAGATCAATACAAGACCAAGTAACGTCAGTAATGAAACATGATACATCAAACTAAGTGATAACACATTATATCTCAACAGAAACAAGATGTGTAGAAATAAATTCTGGTATCAACTTAAAAGTTAAATCACATCAATTAATGATTGCAATTGGATGCAAACACAGAAGTCATCCAACTGACCCCCTCCAATCATTATCCAAGCATTATTAAGAAAAACAATTGCCCCCTTTTTTGAACATTTATAATTAACTCATTGTGTTCTGTCTATCAGTGTTATCAGTACTTTGATTACAGTAGGAGTATTTTCATATACTTCATCAATACTGGTTCCCCAAAAGTGGAGGAATATACACAAGTGAAGAAATGTAATAATATATATTTTAGTAACATCACTCACCACTGACATATATATAATACTTTTATAAAATACATGTAAAAAGAACTTGAATAAATGAAGATATAATGCTGAATAATTTAAAAGACCTTTTTACAAAACAAATTCTATAGATATAGAGAAACATTTTATCATAAATGAATTTAATGTTTCTATATATAAAAGATTTCATTTTTCTGGTGAAATTTTTTCCAGACAGTCACATGCCAAGGTCAAGGTCACGAGGTCAAATATTCTGGTACCAACTGAAAGGTCTCTCCACAAGGAATACACATGCAAAATATGAAAACCCTATCACTAACCATTCAAAAGATAAACTCAGTGTTAAACTTTTTATGCAGGTTGTTCAAATGCCAAGGTCAAGGTCACAGAGACAAAAACTCTGGTACGAATTAAAAGGTTTTGTAACAATAAATGCACACGCAAAATATGAAAGCAACACCACTTAACATTCGAAAAATATATTCTATGTAAAAGTTTATATTTTTTCAAAAAGTCCATCACATGCCAAGGTCAAGGTCACGAGGTCAAAAATTTTGGTATCGTATAAAAGATCTTGCCACAAGGAATACACATGCAGAATATGAAAACCCTATCCCTTACCATTTAAAAGATATACCCAATATCAAAGTTTTTTGTGGACAAACAGACAGACAGGCCAGAAACTATATGCCCCTTCGCGAATCTCCGATTCACGGGGGCCTAAAAAACAAGTTCTAGCCTGGACGCGATTTGGTTATTGAAAATCGAAGGTATTTACCTAAAAATTCATCCGAAAAAAAAAATGAAAATCCAGGTTTTCACCTAAGACTAGGTAATGTCTGCAGGATTACTTATTTAATGTAGCTGACAACAATCAGTCGAATATATTTCTACTCTTGTGTTCAAGTTCTACATTATTCTCATTAATTCTTTTCTTCAAATTAACAAGAGGTCAGAATAGATAAGGAATCGTTTTGAATTGGTCCTGTTCAGCACTTCTGTTTGTAGCGTTTTTCGAAATTTAATTTTTCAATATGTTTTCCACGTTTTGTAGTGACAGTGTAAATAAATTCATATTCAATCTTTCCTGATATGAGCCTATATGTCTTAAAAGGAATCGTTTTGAATTGATCCTGTTCAGCACTTCTGTTTGTAGCGTTTTGCGTAAGTTAATTTTTCAATATGTTTTCCACGTTTTGTAGTGGCAGTATAAATAAATTCATATTCAATCTTTCCTGATATGAGCCTATATGTCTTAAACGTATAAGCAATGATCTGAAAATGAACAAAATTATTTCGTCAAAGTTTAAAATAATTCCGGTTTTGCTAGCTGCAAATGATCTGTTTTTGATCCATAACATGGATTAATGTAGGATTATGTGGAAAACTTCCCCTTCAGGCAGAACTTGGTTTACATTATTGCTAGACTGTAGTTAAAGCTAATTTTGCAGAATGATTGTGATGTTTGAAAACCATTGTGAAAATCAGACTATGTAATGAGGCAATCAAATGGCTACAGAAGGCACAATACTGTTATAATATGGGTTTCCGTACGAAATTACAGTGTATAAAATAATTTCACTTAAGAAATAAGCTTCAGGGAAAAGGATGTCTCTTAACAGTAGGTCTGTTCTTGGTCATACTTAGCATGGCAGTTTGGCTTCGGACTTTTGATTCTTTTTTTTTCTGTTTTTTAGCTGCATTTAAACTATTAACATACGAGTAATAAGTTATATTTCCTAAATTCAAGGATGTTTGGCTTTAATGTAAATTTAACATCTACGTAGAAATATGAGTTAAAAATTACATTTAATGAATGAAAATCAAACTTCAAAAAATTAATCACTAGTGATTTTGACATCGTTTTATAAAAATTTTGACCACTTTCATTTTTTTCGCAGTTTTTTTTATGATATATAACCACGTTGCTCACAAAATGTCCAACCTTTTACAATATTCAAAGGTGACGAGTTGAACTTGATGTAGTAATTCTGTACTTTTACTATCTATCTGTAACATAATTACTTCGTGGGTAGACATTATTTCCTTGTTCAATCTTTTCAATAAAACGACAATTTCTAAATACAGTGGGTATACTTCTTGTCGTTACTTGTACACATCCCATTATCATCAAAGAACGTAAATCTGGACATAAATCTGATAAATGAGTTATAGTTGAGTCTTCGACATTAAGTGAATTGGTTAAATTTATGCAATTGACATGAGAATGTGGAATACTCCCGGAATTATCTACTTGCTGACGAAATTTTGATACATTTGTTAACATGGCTTGTTCACTGTAACGCAAATCTATTCCTCTGATTGAGTTGCAACTGACCAGGTTGATACTCCTGAGAAACTTGAATGACGTAAGTATTCGTATCACGTCTTCCGCTGTGATCTTTTTGTTTCCACATAAATATAGTTCTCGTAAGAACGATGGAAAAATGCCTAGGGACAAAAACCGACTAGATTCAGACAGAAGCCAACCATTTGTGATGTTACAAAATGAAATGTCAAGTATTTTCAGTTTGGGACATTTCAGCAGAAAAGAAGATATGGTGTCATCCTGTATTCCGTCGTGTTTTCTGGCATTTAGAATATTTAATCCGGGACAGTTGTTAGCTATAGTACACAATGATTCCTTGGTGAGACCTGGGATGAAGTTTATAAGTATATCTTGTAAACTTCGACAGTTTTTCACCAAATATGTTATTGCACGATCTGTTATATTGTTACACCGACTTATATTGATAGACTGAATGTCAGGACATGTCTCAGATATGATTTTTATCGCAGTGTCCGTTATTGAGGAGCAAGGTAGTTCGAGTTTTGTAAGAACGGTTTTATCTGGAAGTGAGATAAATGCTTCATCAGTTATATCAATGTTATAACTGGTCATTTCCAGTGATGTCAAAAATTTACAGTTTCTTAACAGATAATTTAATGACTCATTATCAATGTCTTTGACGTGAATTTTTATTTTGTGTAGATTGTGCATTTCGTTCATTGCAAGCACTGACGTCCGAAATTTCGAAAATGATCCTATATGTTTCCATGACAACGTGTCGATTGGCAATACATGAGGTGGTAGGGGTACTAAATCATCAATTGCGTTGGCCTGAAATGACACTTTTTGAAGTCGTGGATATTTGAGACTCGGTTCCGTAAAAATTGACCTGGCTTGGCCTTGCAAATGTGTCAAGTTCAATTGTTTCAAAGTGAGAAATTGCCATAGGTCGTTTGCAAATATTGTTTGTAGTAAGTGAGGATCTACAGTTAATATTTTGATGTGATCCTGTACCTTTTTAATATTTGCAATCATTGCTGCTTGTAGTGCTTTGTCTCTTGAATATTTGGTTAAATCAATAGAATGCCATAAATCTGCTGAAAATGACAGTTTGGCCCATCGAGTGGAAACGTTTCGAACGTTGAATATTATTTCTTTATCAGGTAAATATGAAAATATCTCCAATAATACGTCGTCTGGTAAAATATCCATAGTTATCTGAAATAGAGAGGAGAAAAAAGAAAAAAAATAGTTGTTAAAGAGCAAAAAAAAGGATAAAAAAACTGTTTTGGTTCTAGATCATTCTCTATATAGTATAGTTTTTAAAGTCCTCTGGTTTTATCGCTTGTATAAATAGCATGATTTCTAACTCATCGGATTTGATCATTTGTATAGATAGCATGATTTTCAAACTTTCCATGTTTTATTGTTTGTATTTATTTATGCTTTATAAAGTTCTAATAATTTCCATTTTGGTTGTTTTATTTCAATAAAATATCAACAGTGCGAGCACTCCTTGACCCTATTTTCTTAATTACGTTTTGTTTAATTCTTTCCTTCTCAAGATTGTTGTCTTGGAGTTAGTAGTCTACATGTATTGGGGTTTATTTGTATGTATACTATCATATATAATACTTTAGTGAAACGGGAGATAAAGGGGAGGTTTGGGTACCCAGAAACCGGTTAAACCCTACCGCTAGCTCGTGCTAGTTCTGGTTCCAACTCCGCTATCCCGAGTTCCTATCGTTGTCTATGTTTGTCTTTTTATGGTTTTCTTGTGCAGTGTTTCCTGTTCTCTTTTCCACGTATTCGATGTAATTTTGAAAATAATCTTGTTACCAATGCAAGAAATTCAAGTCAACATGGTAATTTTAATGTCATCATACAGTATAACAGCATGTTAAGTTACTCAAACTTAAAACCAGAATATAAATGTAACACATATATAATTTTCAAATACTTAACAAGTGGGTGGCAAGCATTTTGGATCAAGTTTCAGGGTATATTATACTATATTCCGATTTACAGATGTAAGCCTGCTTTTGATTGGATGACGTTCCTTGAATGTCAACATATATTCGGAAAACTGCCAGGTAATATAAGTTGTCATGGAAATTGACAACGTCATAACATGAAAACAACATGGGGAAATTGATAAGAGTAACATTATTCGCAGATTTCATTTAACCAGGGCTGTTCATCGGAATATAAAGGTAATTCAGGTTACAGACGGGGTATATAGCGTGACATACCCTGGATGTTTATTATATTTCCTTCGGCTTCGCCTCAGGAAATATAACTAAACATCCAGGGTATGTCACGCTATATTACCCGTCTGTAACCTGAATAACATATAATGCGTCTGACACTTGAATCACATTTGAAATACATTGTTTTAAAAAACATTAGAACATAGTATTTATATATACATGTATAAGGTCTTGATGTTTATGTTCTATACATGGAACCCCCGAGGGAACCCCGGGGTATAGAAATAGGACCTAGTATCTCCGGCTTGCGGGGTATGACCCCTTCTAAACGGGGCCGACCCCGAGGGAACCCCGGGATATACAAATGGGACCCATTCCGTGGTTGTGCGGAATTAATAAATACACAACCCATCTTTCGGATGGGATGTAAACTCAGGTCCAAGTGTTGGAAGAAATGCCACGCCTCCTACACGTTAAAGGACCCTTGTAGCAAGCTCTTTTTGAGTGGTCCGTAGGCTAAATTACCCGCCCCTTTCGATTTCACCCAACTTTTCCAGTGGCAGTCAGAATTTCCCGTCCCATGACCCTTTCCAAACCCCAAAGTGATTATTCAACAAACTTGTTCTCGTCTTGATATAGCTGAAATATTGCTCAGTAGACGTTAAACAATATTCAATCAATCAATCAATCTATACATGGAATTCCAGTATGTTTTTTTTTATAATTCGAAATAAAATGATAAAACAGAATTTTCCAAAATAGACTCATTGATAATTGAGAGATTGTTTTAAAGTTATTGCATTATTAATCAAACTCTGATTACCTGATTATGCCCACTAAATATGAAAATTACAGGGGAAAATTCCACTAAAATTAAATGCAAATTAAATGCAAGTCCTTTTTGTAGTCTGTTTGTCTATTAAAAATCTTTAAAGTTAGGCAAAACAGTTGAAGGGCTCATGTATTCCTTGGATTCAAGGCTTCTTCGCTTTTGAAGCCTAAAATGTGGACAAAAATGAACAATTTTTTTTCCAGGGGATTAAAACCTGTGAAACCCTCCCTGGATCTTACTTTCTGATTTTAATTGAACCGATCTGAACTTGTTTTCGTCTGTACACAGAATATACGTACCTTTTGTCTATTCAAGCTTTATAGACGTAGTAAAATAACAACGGTAGTAGAATACCGAAGGAGACAAGAACTGTTAATTACAAAAACAAAACACAGTCCTGAGACATGACAAAAACGAAAACGACAACAGACATCTACAAAACACGGAAATAAAAAAGGCACTCACAGTGTGACATCCCAGAGTGACCTCAGCTGTCCGAGGATCCAGTCCTCTTCACATGTATTGATACGATATTGAATGGGATTAAATATATACGCCTGATTTACCTTGCTAAGCTTTGTTTCCATTTTTTCTGTTTCTTTTCAATGATTATTTACATTTCGAAATACCACGAAGGTAAGTTAAAAATAAAATACTTTAAAAATAATTATGATAAAATACACACCTGTGTAAATGTGATCTGGACTTGTCTAGTTTTATATGTACATTTATGATAGACCAATTAGAGAATGAAAGGATCGAGGGTAATTTCCTTATGTGTGCATGTGCGTTGAATCGAGGGGAACTTCCTAATTTGTGCTTGTACGTTGTTGTATTTAATCCTTATCAAATATTTAATATTGAGAGTCGAAGAGAACTTCATAATTTGTGCATGTGATGTGCTTTGTTTTTTTTAATCCTTAATATATTTTTGATATTTTAAATAAGTTTTTAAATATTATCTTAATACTATTTTATTACATACTCCTCCCTTTACACGCATGTACGAAGCAGCAAAGCTAGGTTTTAATTGTCTTATAGCAGTTTCCGCGAATCCAATTAGTGACGTCACAAAATCTAATTTACATATGCAAATTACAAATGTAACATTTTTGTAACAATAATTATATGATTAAAAATGGTAAGAAAATATAATAATACATACGTTTATGAATTTGAGTAAAGAACGAATAATAAAATGAAACAAATAAACAGCAAACATCAAATCATTTTTGACTTCAATGAAAAGTAATCAGGTAAATAGTTATGAATAGTTATAAATACCATGACTAAAAAGGTATTAATTTTATTTTCATCATTTATTCAAAACTTACTTGACATAAGAAAGTCTAATATGTCTTAATTTTGTTTCTTTGTTTTCATTCGTCCACAATAATATTTGTATTTATATTTATATTTAATAAGGGTACGGCATATCATCAGAGCCTTAAAGTTTGTTCTATGTGTATAAATAATTTTTTGTCAGATAATTAAAAAAAAAATCTAAGCGAAAAAAAGATAGGTTGCCGATCTTGTTTTTTGAGATATAAAGGATTAAAATTTGGCGTGAAAATGATCTCGTCTGAATTTTTCATAGGTCATGAACGAATGTAAAAAAAAATAATAAATGGGATTCGCTGGAATTTTTACAGAATGTCAAAATGAAATTATGGATAAAATAAGGCTCTCTTCCAAACGTTTAGATTTCATCTGCACTGAAGAGACAAAGGTTTTCGAAATGCGCATATGCAGAAAATAAGTTCACAGTAACTTCGGTATTTAGTTATTTGTTACCACTGGGTTGATGCCTCTGCTGATGGACTGTTAGTCCCCGAAGCTAGTCACCAGCCTAGTAATCAGTGCTTCGGTGCTGACCCGAGAGCCGATTTTATTTCGAACCTTGCAATATCTAAACTTTTTGTAAATTTTGTTGAAAACTAAGGAGTATCTCCCTCATGCAAAGCTCTGTCCTTAGCTGATTTTGGCTTTACATTTAGATCATATTGGGTATTTGTTCTATATCAGTTTTTTTAACCATCTTTGATTTTATAGTCTTCCAAACGTTTAGATTTGATCTGCACTGAAGAGACATAGGTTGTGGAATTGCGCATATGCAGAAAATAAGTTCACTGTAGCTTCGGTATTTATTTTTGTTTTTGAAAAATCCACAATAATTATATAAATTGAAGAGACATAAGTTAAGAAATTATCATGTACAGAAACTAAATTTACAGTAACTTCGGTATAATGTTATTTAAGTCTGCCATATCCATAAGTTCTGGATCTCCACAATGCAAAACTACATAATGTTATTGGGAACTTCATTTTAATCCGATATCTAAAATATTTTGTTCAACAATAATTAAGGGAAAAGATATAATATTTTACGAAAGGATATGGAGTAAATGAACATGAGACCATAACACATATGTTAACTCCAACAGCAATAAATTTAATGAGCTGTATGGCCATTTCGGAAATTAATTCCTCATCAGCAGCACTAGAACCCAAACAAAGGAAATCCATATTCAAAAAATGTTTAAAATGCATAAAACCAAACGAAATCCGAATAATCAGTAATATCAAATATAGTCAGGACAAAACTACGATGGAGGGAGTTAATCCTTCGGTTTTAGAATTTACAAAAAAAATAGATAATAGTAATTGAATAAAGTGTACACATGAGATATTATCTCACGTACAAGTACACCATATCTACGAAAAACAAAGAGCATACATCTCTACCACAGGGAATTGTTTTACCAACTCCACACTGCAATAAAAGACAAACTCCTGTATTAAATATTTTATTAAATAAGCTTATATTTTACTATTCCGTGTTAATACATTTAATCACACAAATGTAAAAATTATATTAAAATTAAAAACAACATAAAGGAGCCTTTGTTGTACATTACAACTGATATTTACTGTGCTAACTAGTGAAAGAATGATGCCTTTGTATTTTGAAAGCTATGTCGTACTAAAACGTGATCACGAAGGCAGAGAGATTTAAGTTATGAGGTATCATGGCAATACACCTTCTGTTCAAGGATTTTCCCTTGTAAAACGGAAAATGATTTGTGATTTTTAGTTTGTAAATGTAAAAACAATTCTCAATTGGTATTAAAACTATATAAATGGAACAAAATTCACAATAAATATCTTTTTTTTCAAATGTGTATTAAATATTTGAATTCAACGCAGTAACTCGATGAAGAAACTACGCATAAATTCTGAAGGGTCCATAAGTATGGAAGGATAACAAGTCCAGCTCTATGTACGGCATCTGTCACACTGTCATTGAATCAATCCATTATTAGGTCAAAACTGGTAATGTTATATTCATTTTCATTTGGGACATTGATACGTCATATCTCTCAATGATGTCATAGCGACGCCCATAGATTTTCTTGAGGGATGAAAGTTACAAATATTTAAAAAAATCCCTAACTCAGCAGTTTTTGGGACAGTTTTATGCTCTGTTTTAAAAAATCACTATATAAACTACATGATTGACTTAAGTGAAATCTATCCCCTTTACTCTGGAGAAAAACAGGTATTCGAAAAGGAAAGCTTACGATTTGAAAGTTAAAAGTATCACGTTTGTCATATAGCTTAGACCTCAAATGTCCAGCTTCATCAATATACAACAAAGATCTAACTATAAAGCTGAAGTAGTTGTATCAGCAGTCTCTTAAATTCCAAACTATTTTGGATATATCCGATGTAAATTTTCATTAGATTTTGAAAAAAATGAGAAAAAGTACATCGTCGATGTACCGGAAACTACTGAAATGAACTAGTGGAGTAGGCTTTATCACAGTAACTTTCAGGTCACCTCTGAATGTGGTCAGTAAAGTAGTAAGGAGCTTATGAAGAGGTTTAGTAGTGTATCTAGACGACTCCGCAATGAATCGCTGTATGGACTTCTGTTAAGCTTAGATATCCAGTAGATGCAAATAACAAAATACCGAATTTACTGTAATTTAATTTCTGCATATGGCCATTTCGACAACATATGTCTCATCAGTGCAGATAAAATCTAAACATTTGACGACAATTACCTAAAAGATGTTTAAAAAACTGATCGAAATAATCTACGTAGATACATTCAAGTTCAGCGGTTTCTACCAGGTACTTAACTTTACATTTTAAAGGCCCGTTTAACTCGTCTATATGTTGTTCTGATAGGAGGTGATTATTTTCATTTTCAACAATGATGTGCCAAAAGATGTTAAAACGGTAGTGTGATTTAAATATAATCTCGTCCCTCGACATTCAAGTGGGGGGATAAGTAGGGTGGCTTTAGCAATATCTAAAGAACATCATAAAGTGTCAGTACAAATGGTAAACAAGGATTGAAAATGAATATGGATGACTTTTTAGATTCATGACATCAAAGGAAAAAATGAGACAATTATTAATGTAGAAAAGATAACAGGAAACACCTACAATGGCCGAAAACCACAATCACATGTCACAATACACCATTGAACCGCACAAGAAAAACAATAAAATGACAAAAAACAAACATGGACAACGATAGGAACTCGGGATATCCGGAATTGGTACCGGCACTAGAAAGAGCTAGGGTTAAACCGGTTTATGGGTACCCAAACCTTTCCTTTTTTCTATCCCGATTCCCTATAGTATAACAAACGTACAAATAAAACCCAATACAGGTAGACTACTTACTCCAAGACCACAATCTTGAGAAAGAAAAAAATAAGACAAAACGTAATTTAGAAAGATGGGTCGAGGAGTGCTCGCGGCTAAACTACCGGCTAGGTCAAGGAGCGTAGTCTGTTGGTAAAACACTGTTGCACTACGGAATAAAAATCAAACTCAAAACTCCCCGAAGGGTTTGCCACAGAATCATCACAGATTTTAGTAGACATCGGCAGTATCAGTGAGAGGCCAGTATACCTGTAATATCTTCAGGTCAATAGATCTCAAAGCCAATATGACGGAATCGTGAAGATTATCCTGTCAATTTCCCCTATTACGTAAAGAATGTAAGTTATGTCCCAGTTTTTCTGGATTTTTTTATCAGTTTTTGACATTTTTTAACAACATTTCCAGAAAAACGAGGGTGAGAAATGCCCTTAGTAATAATCTGTTTTGCGCGTCGCATCATATTTAGAGATCAAATCTTCATATCTCCTATAAAATTACTTACATGTGTTTATCAATTTATGAAATCTGTAACCTAGTTGTAAAAGTTTGGATATGATAGTAAGGTTATGTTCCTAAAAGTCGTCAAGGGTAGAACAGACGTATGCAAATCGTACTAGTTGAGATATATACTACCCGTATGATGGAGCTACAGGACCGTCGCCATCAAGGAAAGAGAAATTAGTAATACTAAAATCAAAATCATCCCTTTCCCTTAATTTTACCAGAGTCAACGATGATAGTTAGATCGAGAAATGGGCAGTATTTAGAATCATTATTTGCTTTGTTAAGTTTCAGTTCTAGAGATCTTGTATGTTATAAGTAGGGATGGCAAAATGTCTCGAATTCAATACTCGAGTACTCGGTGCAAATACTCGCGAGTACTCGAGTACTCGGGTCATTGTAATTGAAAATGTATAGCCGCCATTCGTTTATTGTGGGACGAGGTCTTTTCGGCTTTTCAATGAAGCCTCTCTGGCTTCTTTTTCTTCAAAAACATTGTTAATATGAATGAGTACTAAAGTTAATCACCTCTTGTATACACCAAGCAATCAAACACTAATTGGCAAATAATCGACTAACGGTTTGCACTGTCGAAATTTGCTTTGATCTATTTTTAATTTTAATTATGTTGATGAAGGTCCTTTCTAATTAAAAAGTAATATACGTTGTCTGTCCTGCCAAATAAAAAATTTCTTCAGTATCGCCGGTTCTATAACTTCATGGACATATTTCAAAATATTTATAGTATGACTTTGAATCCGCTAGGAAAGAAGCTTTCGAAGATTGCTTTTTAAATATATTTTACCGAATAAAACAAGACAATAAAAAATCAAGAGTTGATAAAATTATAAAGGTTGAATTTTGTTAACTTTTTTTAATTAAAAATAAATGATTTTATGGGCAAATTTCAGAAAAACGAACTCAAAATTACTGCGGTACACATGGCAGGGGATACAGAAATATGAAGCGAATACAGATGAGGAACAATAAATAGAAAGTGAAAATATAAGAATAGAAAAAAAATATTGAAAAGATACTTAAAATGCATAATGAAATTTAGAAAATATCTATGAATTTTAAAATAAGACGCATACTCGAGTGCAAAAATTGTACTCAAGTACTCGACTTCTAAACGAGTACTCGAGTATTCGAGTACTCGTTGCAATCCCTAGTTATAAGTATCGAAACGTATAAATGTATCGACGTAGGTATCTGCTGCATCTAGGATAATACCAAAAGCATAGCCTGCAATCCCGATAGTCGATATTGTTTTCAACGAAAGACTTGTTTTCAAGTACTGAAATAAAATATGAAATGGATCACATAATATGTGAAGCAAATTATCCTATCCAGTAACATATCTGCTTGTTAAAATTACCGAAAATCATTATAGAAAGATATATACAAATAGGTGAAGCAATCGCAAGGGTCACATATCGAACACACACTTTTATAACTGTTGCATATCGAACACTCCCCTTGATTAACTATTACATACGTGTTTTATAGACAGAATAGTAAATGCACAATGAAGTTAATTAAAAATAAACAGATCATTGTAATGTATTAAGTAAATAAAAGATTATTAAGTAAAATTATTATGTTGTCGAAGCCTGTTATTAGGTAAATTGTGTCCGTTGTATAGGAAAAGTGGGAGAGACTTCTTTGCATTCTTGTGTTTTTTCCATGAAGATTGATTTCGATTGGTTGTGTTCCGTTTTGCCAACGTTCAATATCAGCAAAATTTGGTAAGAATTGCAATGCATGTCTCTGAATTTTTGGAGTTGCCAAATCATTTGTTCCTTCGATATTTTACTGCTTAAACTTGATTTTTCTTGATACTGTTTCAGCCAGTTATTTTGCTATAGCCAGGATGTGATTTTTTCTCACTTCATGGTAAATTTTTCATGTAAAGACCTTCTCTGCAACCACTGTGCCATTTTGAATCAAACTTAATCACAATACTCCTTAGTTGGTCCATTGAAAAATGCAAAAATATATATGTAATGTGCAATGGCCACAAATCAACTATGGAACAAAATAAAAATGGTATAGTTGGCCACGATTGAAAAGTAAAAAAACACAAAATATACAAATTAAAAAACATCTAAAAATAACGAAAAATTGGAAAGAAGGGACGACTGTCCAACGTTTCAGTCGTAGGGACCATCGGGCTGAAATAAGGAGAAGAAAGTTGAAAAGACGAGAGAAGGTAGACTTAAAGGCGTGTCACAGATATTACCTAGAGAAATCGTACCAAATCTTGAACATTATCAAAAAAAAAGAGAATAAAAACGTTAAGTTTTCTGTACTATGCAGTTCCAAGAAAATGGATGATTTTTTGTTCGAGGAACTGTCGTTGTTTTCCACCTGCAATAGTTTGTTTAAGGACAGTTACATGTACATGCATGTCCAGTATGCTGAGGTTAGTTCGCCGAAAATATTCACCTAATGGGCAATCTTTTCCATTGGTGACACTCTGTTTATGTTCGACAAAGCAATCACCTAATCTACGGCAAGTCTCACTCACATAGACCATCCTGCAGCGTTTACAACCCATAGCATACACTGCATTTTCGGTAGTACACGTGAAACCACTTTTTAGTTTGAAGACGTTAGCCGGTCCTACTACTTCATGATTTCTGCTGCTTTGTGTAAAACATCTCAATTGTTTTTTGGTAACATCGTTTCTTTGTTTAAATCATTTTTTTTTCAAAATATATTAAAATATTATAAATCTATTCTATATAAAACACTCTTATCGGTTATCATAAAAAGAAAATACAAGTTCATAACTTAATTGTTAGTGTTGATCCCATACCATTTTACTACCTAAAATTTTGACCATTGAAATTCTGTCGTCTTGTTTTCGCTCTTTAATGTGTGTATATCAAAGCATAGGACATTAATGTACTTTCTATAATTGATATTTCCATGATTTATATACTATTTAATTCTATTTGCTCAGTTATGCTTTATTTTTGGACATCTTACTATATTTCGGTCTTCCCGACTTGTTTGTCAATATCTGCATAAGTTTATTAATGTGTATTTGACATGTATCTTCTGGTTCTAAGTCTTTGGTATTTGGGGGATATGAATAAATGAAATTTTGGTTCTAAAACTAGATGAATCGCTTTGCAATTACACTGTACTGCTCCCCCGGGGGGGGGGGGGGTATTGGTCAGAGGTTGCTCTCAAGTTTGGATATGCTTAAAATTTTGTGCAGAATTATATTTTGGAAGGTGGATGCGTCAGTTGTATTTTCAAGTCTTAAGGGACCGACCATTTAACCTGAAAGGGGGAGGGGGGGGGGTTATGGTTTTATTTTCTGGCCAGAAAATTTTTTTCGCGCTTCGCGCGAAACAAATTATTTATTTTTTGCACGCGTATCAACAAAATATTTTTTTCAAAATTAACATTATTTTTTTGGGCAGAAAGCCTCCTTCAGAATTTTTTTTTCATCATTTTGGCAGCCAAAATATTTTTTTCACATAAAATCAGATCCAAAATATTTTTTTAGAAAAAAACATAGCCCCCCCCCCCTTGAAGTTAAATGGTCGGTCCCTAAGTATCAGTTGATTATTCATAAAATGTTTAAACTTGATATGCATTGAAGAGACATAAATATAACCATATTTATTACACAAAATTTTCAGTATTGGTAGAAAATTAAAATAATGGCAGAAAATGAAAATAATGAATGCATAACTAAATAAATGCAATAAAAAGATTATGTTTTGAAGAGTCGAATGGATAAGGCTAAAAAACAATACCCCCTGATTTTCGTATCACTGAGTACATAGCTTACAGATTATAAATCTACGAAAAATTCCCCACTTCTGGAGTACAGCTTATGTGTCAGTATATCTACGATCTTATTACACAGGCCCTATTATTACTGAATATGATTGTCAACGATAAATCGTAAAAAAGGAACGCGGAACAGAAAAAGCTTACTTATATAAATCCGAGAGAGTTTTGTTGTCGGAACAAGAATCCATGTTTTAATTTTGGTCAGATACATCAGATGCGATATGTAAGATGCGTACGTATCGGATACTTGCAATATGCAAATGCTCGTCTTGTGGGTATATGAGGTCGACATAGTCTAAAAACTGGGGATTGTCAATAGTAAGAATATCGTCGATGTACCTGCTGTTATCGTTGAAAGTTGAAATGAGTTGATCGCTGTTTTGAATGGTTCCATTCTGTAGTTTTTTCATAAAGTCCGTTCGTAACAGAACAGAAAAAGATCTGCAATGAGAGGTGCACAGTTTGTACACATGGGAATTTCAATGACCTGTTGATAAACGATGTTGCCAAAACGAACAAAAATATTGTCCAGCAAAAAAAAAAAAAAAAAAATCAGTGCCTTAATCATGTCATCGCAAGTCCAGGAACTATGATTTTTGTAAGTGATAGAGAAGAATCCTTGCTTTCTATTACAACAAATGAACTGTAGACCAGAAAATTTGAAAGACCATTTAATAAATAACTAAATATCGAAGTTACCGTGAATTTATTTTCTGCATATGCGCATTTCGACAACTTATGTCTCTTCAGTGCAGATAAAATCTAAATGTCTGGAAGATCATCAAATCAAATATGTTAAAAAGCTGAAAGAGAACAAATACCCGATATGATCTAAATGTAAAGCCAAAATTAGCTAAGGACAGAGCATTGCATGAGGGAGATACTCCTTAGTTTTCAACAAAATTTACAAAAATTTAGATATTGCAAGGTTCGAAATAAAATCGGCTTTCGGGTCAGCACCAAAGTACTGACTAATGGGCTGGTGAATACCCTCGGGGACTAACAGTCCACGAACAGAGGCATCGACCCAGTGGTAACAAATAACTAAATACCGAAGTTACTGTGAATTCATTTTCTGCTTATGAGCATTTCGACAACTTATGTCTCTTCAGTGGAGATAAAATCAAAATTTTTGGAAAGTCATCCAATCAAATATGTTAAAAAGCTGAAAGAGAACAAATACCCGATATGATCTAAATGTAAAGCCAAAATTAACTAAGGACAGAGCTTTGCATGAGGGAGAAACTCCTTAGTTTTCAACAAAATTTACAAAAATTTAGACATTGCAAGGTTCGAAATTAAAGCGGCTTTCGGGTCAGCACCGAAGTAGTGACTACTGGGCTGGTGAATACCCTCGGGGTCTAACAGTCCACCAGCAGAGGCATCAACCCAGTGGTAACAAATAACTAAATACCGAAGTTACTGTGAATTCATTTTCTGCATATGAGTATTTCGACAATTTATGTCTCTTCAGTGGAGATAAAGTCTAAATGTTTGGAAGATCATCAAATCAAATATGTTAAAAAGCTGAAAGAGAACAAATACCCGATATGATCTAAATGTAAAGCCAAAAATTAGCTAAGGACAGAGCTTTGCATGAGGGAGATACTCCTTAGTTTTCAACAAAATTTACATAAATTTAGATATTGCAAGGTTCAAAATAAAATCGGCTTTCGGGTCAGCACCGAAGTACTGACTACTGGGCTGGTGAATACCCTCGGGGTCTAACAGTCCACCAGCAGAGGCATCGACCCAGTGGTAACAAATAACTAAATACCGAAGTTACTGTGAAATTATTTTCCGCATATGCGCATTTCGACAACTTATGTCTCTTCAATGCAGATAAAATCTTAATGTTTGGAAGATCATCAAATCAAATATGTTAAAAAACTGAAAGAGAACAAATACCCAATATGATCTAAATGTGAAGCCAAAAATTAGCTAAGGACAGAGCTTTGCATGAGGGAGATACTCCTTAGTTTTCAACAAAATTTACAAAAATTTAGATATTGCAAGGTTCAAAATAAAATCGGCTTTCGGGTCAGCACCGAAGTACTGACTAATGGGCTGGTGAATACCCTCGGGGACTAACAATCAACCAGCAGAGGCATCGACCCAGTGGTAACAAATAACTAAATACCGAAGTTACTGTGAATTTATTTTCTGCATATGCGCATTTCGACAACCTATGTCTCCTCAGTGCAGATAAAATCTAAATGTTTGGAAGATCATCAAATCAAATATGTTAAAAAGCTGAAAGAGAACAAATAACCGATACGATCTAAATGTAAAGCCAAAATTAGCTAAGGACAGAGCTTTGCATGAGGAAGATACTCCTTAGTTTTCAACAAAATTTACAAAAATTTAGATATTGCAAGGTTCGAAATAAAGTTGTCCCAATTTTGATTTAATGAATTTATGTGGAAGGGTTGTATAAAGCGTAGAAAAATCACAACTTTTTTGTAATTGTTTTATTTTTCAGAACAATAAATGGATATACAAAGACAGCTCACAGATAATTACATGTACAACACATATACAAAACACCAAATAAAAGTTACATAAGGATATTAATTTAATAAACTTTTTCAAAAAAGAAAGAAAAATATATATAATATTAATAATAATGACGTTTTAAGCACTGAGTACTGCTTCCAAAAATTCCCATTTTTTCTTTACTAAAACTCTTTGTGTATGGGTCATATAGTATGTAGATAATTTTTCAATAGCAACAGAAAATTCTAAAAATTCAAGTCTCCTCGAAAAGATAGATCCATACCCTTGCATCTGCACATATAAATATAATATTTTAATGTAAAACAAACATTGTTTAACGTGGCATTTTGAGGATTTTCATCTTGAAATCCTAAAATGACAGTCTGCCCATTTGCAGAAAAATCAATCCTTATAGTTTTCAATAAATTCTCCAAAGACATCCATAAGTTTTTAACTACATTACATTCCCAAAAGATATGAGTTAGTGTTTCCTTTGTTTCAAAACAAAAGGAGCACAACACAGTCTCTTTCAGATTGCACTTGTACAAAAAGGAATTTGTTGGAAGAATTCTATGGAATAATTTAAACTGGAGAGCCTGTAGTTTTGAATCTTTTATTACTGAAAAAGGAATTTGAAACAAATAATCGTTATATTCTCGGTCCTTTAAATGTAATTAATTTCCCATTCTTCCTGAATATTTATTGGATTTTCTTTGATATTCTCAATATATAATGAATAAAAATATTTACATAATTTTGATTCCCCCTTAATTTTTTGTATTCATTTAAATTTACGTTTAACATCATCAATTTTTCCTCCCTCTAAAATTATTTTCTTCCAAGTACTTTGGATAGCAGTTAATACACTGTTATAGTGCATGAAATTAATCTGAAGATGAAATTTAATTTTCAATTCCTCCCATGAGTAAAATATGTTATTTTCTGCTACAATATCAATAATGAAAAATATGTTATTTTCACACCATGAAGGGTACAAAAACACATTTCCATTGATTTTTAAATTGTTGTTTAGTCATATGGGTTGACTCAGGATATCAACAGCCTCTGTACAGTTATTTTGTCATTTAAGTTTAGAAAAGTTTACAAGGATATCCCTACAGAAAGGATTTAATTTTCTTGCCAGGAAATCTAATCCTTCCTTATTATAATATAATATCTTATCCCCACCCCATTTTTGGATCTGTCCCAACAGTAAAATTTTCGATTCAGAGAAATTAAGAGGATCAAGAAGTTTATGGAGCCATGTAAATTTTAACGCATATCAAAACGATTCTATATGTGGCATCTTCAAGCCTCCATTCTCATACCCGTTTATAATAACATTCCTTTAATTTTGTCTTTTTTTGTCATCCAATAGAAAATTAAAAAAGATATCTTGAATTTCTTTAAATATGTGAACCGGGGGGTTTGGTAACACGGTAAAACACTGTACAAAAATTGGGAGGGCTAAAGTTTTAAAAACAGTAATTCTTCCGATATATGTAAGTTCTCTGTATGCCCTAGTGTTTTGACTCTTGATTTTTTTCAGTAAAATTACACAGAGTTTTGTCTTCCTCAAACAAACAATAATTGATACCTAATAATTTGAATTTACCAGACCAATTCCACAATAAATTTTCTGACAGTGTCTTTTCCTTGCATTCTTTCCTTGAACCAACCCATATGACTTCTGTCTTATCAAGATTAACTCTCAATCCTGCACATTCAGCAAATTTATCAAAAATATAGAGACAGGTGTCAAGTGACTTTGGATTGTCATCCAAAACAAGTGAAGAGTCATCTGCATATTGACTAAGTAAAAACTCCAAGTCACAAATTTATATACCATTTATATGAGGATTATCTTTTAAGGCCTCACTGAGCAATTCTAGTACAAGTATGAATAAGTAAGGGGATAGAGGATCCTCTTGACGCACCCCCTTTCTAGATAGAAGAATTCTGAGACATGGCCAATATAGCATATAGCACTACTTATATTAGCTGCGGAACCGTAGCTCTTATGGTCCTTGTGCTGATTTTTTGATAGTTGCGGATCATAGAGCTACGGATTTCCCCCTATATAAAACTTGCGACTCTTGCGACACGAATTTTGTCGCACGTTTCTGGGAGTTTTTTGACAACCGGAGGCCAAGTACGTGTATCGAAGTGTGTTCATTTCGTTTCCTTCAATATTTTTATAATACTTACAACATTTAATAATGCCAGATGAGTCATTATTTTTTATTTATAAAGGAAATTGTCCAAATATAAACGTAATCCCGCCTACTTTAGTGGCCATTTGAACATCGCAGTCATGTGACATTTCGAGCGGCGGCAATAAAAGCCAGATCATGTCCGGAACGGATATTTCAAAATTCATTAGGAATATTTCTTAAATGCAGATGAATTAATTATTTGCATTCAAAAAGCTTTGCAAAGTGAGAAATGTTGCCATTCAAATCAGAGATGGGCAAAATATTTACTTCAGGATATCCTTTCCGGATACGATTTTCATTTAGTCCCGCCTCCCGAAAAGTCTCGTTCCCAGTGAGATTGATATCAATAAGATGGCCGAAGGCGGTTTGACCCCAACGATGACGTTTGTTATGATAATGAGCAGGGAATGAATATTTATTGGTAAATAAATATGGAAGGTTGCGGGTAAACATTTAAAGAAACGAAATACATAAATGAGACTGCCCCCGCTTGGCGTCCGGTTGTCAGACAACTCCCAAAAACGTGCGACAAAATTCGTGTCGCAAAATCGCAAGTTTTATAAAGGGCGAAATCCGTAGCTCTATGGTCCGCCAAATCAGAAAAATATAAAAGGACCTATAGAGCTACGGTTCCGCAGCTATACTTATATATATAGACTTTTATCCATTTTAGCTCACCTCACGAAGGGGGCTTATGTGATACCCTTGCGTCCGCGTCCGTGTCGGCGTCTGCGTTGGCGTCCGCGTCGGCGTCCGGTTAGGTAGAATGGTTAAGGTCCATTCCTGCCTACTGACATTCCCCACATCAACCATATTTGTATGCCTGATGCATTTTGTAATGACGACTGGAATGCATGCTTCGGATGCTGTCTCTGACCAACATTTTACGCATGAGCGACTTACTAGTAGTTATGTAGAATGGTTAAAGTCCATTCCCGCTAACTGACATGGCCCATATCAATTATATTGGTATGCCTGATGCATTTTTGGATGAGGACTGGAATGCATGCTTCGGATGCTGTCTCTGACCTACATTTTACGCATGAGCGACCTTGTTAGGTAGAATGGTTAAAGTCCATTCCCGCTTACTGACATGTCCCACATCAACCATGTTGGTATTTATGATGCATTTTGGGATGATAACAACAATGTGAACTGTCTTGGATAAAAAACTACAGACAGCTTATCCACTAGGGTTAAATGACAACATCATGGGTCAGGGAAACATTTCTCAGTGCGCTTCTATTGACATCATGGGTATTTCTTCTCCGAAATTACGCCATCGGAGGTCACATGGTAGAAGAGTGAACTATAATATTAAAAGCAAACGTAAAAACCTCGTAAGTATTAAAGATCTATATACTGTTTGCAAAAACAATGGACGGCATGGCTTGTTCACTAAACTTTGTTCAATTACTGTCACACAACTTTATAAAATCTCTTTGGAGTGTGATACTATGTCTGTAAATAGTCCGCTCTATGGATGTTCGAAAATTATTGATGCCTTCTGCTTTCATACACTTTATCCGAGAATAGACAAGCCAGATGAACACGCAAAACAATTTTTGAAAATTAAATATATTAATAAAGGAACTGACCTTATTGATATTGCAGGAATTTTTCGAGACCCGGATATCCAAAAACTTGTAGCTGTCTATTTTGACAACAAGGACATGCCTGTCATTTCCTTTTCTCATAAAAACCTACTAGAAACATTTTTTTCAATTACTCTTCTATTACCTGTGATGCTGATTTCGAGAAAAACTACCCTAGCAGCTGAGGGTGTTCCACGTCGTCATATCTCTATGATCCTTGTGGGCATATATGAACGGGGAATCTTAACATCATTGAAGATAAAGAAGTTCGACAATTCTTTCGAAAAGGGCCTAAACATCGCCCACCTTGGCAAGCTTGTTTTGATATAATTAAAGACGCAGTTACCAATTATTGTAAAAAAATGGTGTAAACGAGAAAGTGCAGACAAACATGCTCTTAATTTGTTTAAAGATAAAATTATTACTAAGGTCACCAACAGAATAGATTTTTATAAAGATAGTTATATTGAGTCACCTCCTAAGCTGTCTGTAAAAATAATTAAGTCAAAATTGAAGGCTCTTGGCCAAAAATTTGTGTCTGTACCAGTTGACAAGGCTTCCAACAACGTTGCTTTCGTTTGAAAGAAATATTATATCGATGTCCAACAATACGAACTGGATAAGTCAACAACTTTCAGACTTACCAACTTGGACGAAAAAACGTTAACCCAACAACATTATAAGGATACAGAAATGTTTAAAGTTCCACCTAAAGATAACACCTTGCCTACCATTTGGATTCCTAAGCTTCACAAACATCCCCTCAAACATCGATTTATTTCGGCATCAAGTAAGTGTTCTACTACTAATTTATCCATCCATTTAACTGGTTCACTTACTTGTATAAAGGAGTTGGTTATTAAATACTGTGAAAAAACTTATCAAAACTCTGGTGTAAATTACTTTTGGAGTGTAAAAAAATTCAATTGAAGCTTTGGATAAACTACAATCTATTCTCATCCGTCGACAGTTATGATTTTTTACACTTTATACTACTCTTCCACATATTAAGTTGATTAAATCAAAATTGGGACAACTTATTAAATGGTCTTATAAATTTTCTGGTCTGCAGTTCATTTGTTCTAACAAAAAGCAAGGATTCTTCTCTCATATTATATATAATAATTATTGTTCCTGGACATGTGATGACATGATTAATGCACTCAATCATTTGCTGGACAACATTTTTGTTCGTTTTGGCAACACTATTTATAAACAGGTCATAGGTATTCCTATGGGTACAAATTGAGCACCGCTCATTGCAGATCTTTTTCTGTTCTGTTACGAACGAGACTTCATGAAAAAACTTCAAAACCGAACCATACAAAACAGTGATAATCTTATTCCTATTTTCAATGATAACAGCAGGTATATTGACGATATCCTTACTATTGACAATCCCCAGTTTTTAGATTTTGTAGACATGATTTACCCTCAAGAGCTGACAATAATTCCAAATACTGCCCTTTTCTAGATCTAACTATCATTATTGACGCTGGCAAAATAAAAACTAAAATATATGACAAAAGAAATGATTTTGTTTTCACTATAACTAACCTTCCTTTTCTTGACGGCGACGTTCCTCAAGCTCCATTATACGGGGTGTACATTTCTCAACTAGTACGAGTCGCACGTGTTTGTTCTACTCTTGACGATTTTAAATGAACGTAACCTTACTATCACAGCAAAATTTTTACATCAGGGTTACAGATTTCATAAGTTGTTGAATACCTTTAAGAAGTTTTATAACAGATATGAATATTTAATATCTAAATATGGCGTTACTAGCAAACAGCATATTACTAAGGGCATTTCTAATCCCCGTTTTTACGATGTTTTTAAAAAATGCCAGAAACGAATCCAGAAAAGCTGGGAAGTAACTTGCATTCTTAGCGTAATAGTGGATAATGACAAGATACTCTGCTTGCATCCGTTAAATTAGCTTTGAGATCTAATGACCTGAAAATTTTACATACATACTGGCCTCTCACTGATACTGCCGATGTCTACTGAAATACTAGTATATGATGATTCTTGATTAAATCCTTCGAGAAGTTTTGAGTTTGATTTTTCTTCCGTAGTGCGACAGTGTTTTACCAGCAGACTAGGCTCCTTTAGCTAGCCGGTAGATTAGCGGCGAGCACCCCTTGATCCATCTTTCAAAATTACGTATTGTCATAATTGAAAATTTTGCACACACATAAACCGGTTTAACCCTAGCGCTGGCTTTTGCTAGTGCCGGTACCAAGTCCTGCTGCCCCGAGTTCCTATCGTTGTTTACGTTTGTCTTTTGTCTTATTTGTGTTTTTCCTGTGTAGTCCCCTAGCAGATTGTGGCATGTAATTATAATTTTCAGCCATTGTAGGTGTTTCCTGTTGTCCCTTTTATTTCATGCTTCGGATACTGTCTCTGACCTACATTTTTCGCATGAGCGACTTGGTTAGGTAGAATGGTTAAAGTTTATTCCCGCTTACTGACATGTCCCACATCAACTTTATTGGTATGTATGATGCATTTTTGGATGACAACAAGAATGAATGCTTCGGATGCTGTCTGTGACCTACATTTTACTTATGAGCGACTTTGTTAGGTAGAACGGTTTGAGTCCATTCCAGCCTTCCCACTTCAACCATATTGGTATGTATGATGCATTTTGGGATGACAACAACAACGCATGCTTTGGATACAGCTTTTAAACTACATTTTATGCATGACTGAATCTAAATAGTCCATTCCTATTAACTGACATGTCCCACATGTGACAATGCTGCGAAACGAGGTGAGCTTAGCAGGCTGTGGCTGCTTTCTATGTTTTAAAACTAGGTCCAAAACCACAAAAATCTAATGTATGTTCTATAAATGACCACTCAATAGTATCATAGGCCTTTTCAAAATCAATTCAAACTAAGAAACCTGGAATTTCCTCCTCATCCATTTTTTCAATTAAATCAAATATCAATCTTGTGCATTCACCTATATATCTACCTTTAAGAAAGCCTTTTTGTGTATCACTAATAATGTTTTTTAAAACAGGTTTAATTCTATTAGCAATACTTGCTGAAGATATTTTTTGGTCAACACATAGGAAAGTTATAGGTCGCCAGTTTTTTAAAAGGTGTTTTGGTATTCCCTCCTTTTGGATGCATGTAATAAGCCCCTGTCGCTGGCTTGTTGAAAATTTACCTGCATCCAGGCTCTCATTCAAACATCTCACCAAAGGAATTTTGATATCATTCCAGAAAAATTTGTAAAATTCTGCTGTAAAACCATCTATCCCTGGTGATTTGAAATTTTCAAATTTTTAAGTGTAAAAAAAGACATTCTTGCAAAGTTAGGTGTCCTTTACATGATTCTATCTCTTCATTAGATGGTTCTTAATAAAATTATTATTATTATTACAAAAAAATTCTGAATGTGATTCATCGAAAATGAGTACAAGCGTTTATAGAAATTCATTTGCTCTAGGCGAATGGTATCCTGATCTATAATCTCTAAACCATCATCAAGAATAATCTTAGGTATAATTTTCTCAACATAATGTTTTTTTCTTAATTGCAGAAACAACGTGTACTCTTTTTGCCTTCAATTTGCCACCTTGCCTTTGCTCTTGTTATAATTTCATTTACCTTTTTCTCTCTTATGATTTTAGATCTGACTGATTCAGCCTTCTCTACTTCAACCTTTATAGAATCTAAAGGAGAGTTATTGAATTGCGCATTCAATTGCAAAAATTCTGTTGTGTAAATTTTTCTCGGTTTTATCTTGTTCTTTTTCTTAAAGGATGAAACAGAGATGGCCAACCCCCTAATTTTCATCTTAATCATTTCTCATAGCAACTGATAGTTTATAGTAAAACGCTTATCTTCACTCTCTAATTCCTCTTCTGAATCACATTTATATTCAAAAATTACAGATTTAATATCACCTTTAACATTTTTAATAAAATATTCATCTTGTAATTAACTGTTATAAAAATTTCCATGTTCCTCTACCCCTTGTTTGATTTAAAAAAATTTATTTCTAAAGATACTGGGGAATGGTCTGATCTATAACTCACCTCTATGTTACACGACTGTACCAAAGATTCAATATCTGAAGAAACTAAGAAATGGTCAAGACGACTCTGCTTTTTATTTGGTCCCCGCCAAGAGAATCGTTTCAGTAATGGATGTCTAAGTCTCCAGACATCAATAAGATCAAGTTCATTCATCAATTTATGAATTTGTAACAGAGACTTTGGGTTATTTTGTGTGACATAATTTATTGTGTGTAACTCTTAATCTTGGACAACATTCCAGTCACCTCCAATAATCACAGATGAATTTTCAAAATGATTAATATTTTTACATAATGTACTAAAAAAGTCTGGACTATCTTCATTTGGTCCATATATGACACTTAATCTGTAATCTTGGATAGTAATATCTAAAATAATAAAGTTTCCAGATTTGTCTATAATTTCATTATCTATTTTGAATTCAATGGAATTTCTAAAAAGTATTGCCACCCATCTGCTTGCGCTGGAATGAGAGCTTATACTTCCAGTATATCCCCATTCTACAAGCCACTGTTTTTCCTTCAGCAGTGCAATGAATGTCAGACAAAAGAGTAATATCATACCTTTCTTTACATTTTGTAACAATATCGATACGCTTTACTTTATTGGAAAAACCCCTACAATTTATTGACACTATCTTCAGCGAAGACATACTACTTTATTACAGAAATAAAATGTAGCATATAATAGAACATATATAATATATTTACACTTTTTTGATATAGAACAAATTAGAGGAAGCATCAGAGAAATAGTTCTATTGCATATATTGCATGGTGTACAAAGAGTGTCTAAGTCAACAAAATATCCATATCGTTCAAAAATATAATAAGAGTACAACTTTCAATAGACGAAACTGGTCTTTTTATTGATTTTAATTTATCTAAAACTTCAATAGAATTTTTTACACTCCAAAAATATTTTACACCAGAGTTTTGATAAGTGTTTTCATAGTATTTGATAACTAACTCTTTAATACAGGTGAATGCACTGGTTAAATGGATGGATAAATAACTAAATATCGAAGTTACTGTAACTTGATTTTCTGCATATGCGCATTTCGACAACTTATGTCTCGTCAGTGCAGATAAAATCTAAACGTTGGAAGACCATTAATTCAAAGATGTTTAAAAACTGATAGAGAACAAATATCCAATATGATCTAAAGGTAAAACCAAAATCAGCCAAGGACAGAGCTTTGCTTGACGGAGATACTCTTTAGTTTAAATTAGTGGTAGAACAGTTACTCGAAGCCGAAATAAAATGATTTTGGTAGGGATGTTTGTGAAGCTTAGGAACTCGATGAAATAATGATCATGTTTAGAAATACTGGAAATCAAACTGGGAGAACTATAATAACCTACAGAAGACTCCTTCCGGTCTTTCCTTGCCAAATCAATAGTAAGTTTGTTCATGGATATATTTAGAATAACTGCTCGGAATGGACTCTCAATATTTTAATTTCGGTCAAAGTATTTTTAGCTTTGGGACGACATTGTTTATCACTTATATTTACTCCCAAAATGTGGGCATTCTACTTTCTTTATTGCTTTAAGATTGTATTATTATAAACAATAGCCAAATACCGAAGTCACTGAAAATTTAATTTCTGCATATGGCCATTTCGACACCTCATGTCTCTTAGTTAAAGTCTAAACGTTTGAAAGACAATAATCGCAAAGATAGAGAACAAATAACAAGTATTGTATTAAAAAAACCGGTTTTATTATATGATGTTCAGTAAGAATATTTTCCGTGTGTTTTCGCATCTAAATTTGACTTGTAGAAATACTGGTATAATGTCAATGTCATGTGTCCTGAAATGAAAATTTAACTTAAAAAATTATTCCTTGCGACCTTAACCATGTTTGATAATAAATCTTTCCATTATGAATTTTTATGCAGCTCAGGCATTGTACTTTCCAGCGGTGTATAAATACACTTTGAAGTCCGCGGATACATAAACGTTTTTCTAGTTGTACTACAAGTTACACCTCAAGTTCAGCGGTTCCTACTAGGCACTTAATTTCACACTAAACCTTAAACTTTTCGTTAAGCTCTTCTGTATGTAGAAAAGTTGTTTTTACTGTACTGACGGGACGTGAAACATTCATCACGAAAATCAGCCTGGTTTTTCAGTCGCTTTGTATGATTATTTCCAAAATGGTTAAGTAGAACAGAAATATACAGACCCTTAGGCGATATCAAGATGTAGACAGGAATATAGCCCTGTTCTTGATAAACTGGAGTTTTCTATGTATCGTATGCGTTTTTGTCACACGTACATTAACTCCATATCCTTTCATTTTCTCTACTAGTAAATATAACACAATGTTTTTCACGATATAACCGATATAACTTTCTGCCCACCTACAACTTGACGAACAATTTGGTAGCTCAATCTCTTTACCTCAAAAAGTCCAATCCGAAAACGAATTATAATAGTTAATACCAAATTAAGTATGACAATCAAAACTTATAACATTGACATTTCCTTTGACACCCTTCAATTGGTTGCACCTATTTTCATTGTGTATATTTAAATGAATAATATTAGTCTTTTACATAATTTTTTCTTGGAAAGACACTTGTTCTTTGTTCAATCTTTTCAAGAAAATGACAATTTCTAAACAAAGTAGGTAGAATTCTTGTCGTTATTTGTACACATCCTTTTATTTTTATGGAGCGTAAATCCGGACATAATTCTGATAGGTGAATTATAGTGGAGTCTTCGACGTAATAACAGTTATTCAAATTTACGAAATTAACGTGACAATGTGGAACAGTCCCCCACTCACTTGATGACTGACGAAATTTTGATACATTTGTTAACATAGTTTGTTCACTGTAACGTAAATCAAATCCTCTTAAAGACATACAACTGACTAAGCTAATATGCTTGAGAAACTTGAATGTTGTCACTATCCGTATCACAACTTCCGCTGTAATCGTTTTGTTTCCACTTAAATGTAGTTCTCGTAAGAAGGATGAAAAAATGTCCAAAGACAAAAAGCCACTGAATTCAAACAAAAGCCATCCATTTGTTATGTTTTGACAATATGAAATGTCAAGATTTTGTAGTTTCTGACATTTCAGAAGAAAAGAAGATATGGTTTCATCCTCTATCCCATTATGACTCCTGGCGCTTAGACTTTTTAATCCAGGACAGTTGTTAGCTATAGTACACACTGAAATCCTAGTGAGACTTGAAATATAATTAATACTTATATCTTGTAACTTCTGACAGTTTGTCACCAAATAACTGATAGCAAGATCTGTTATATTGTTACACCGACTTATATTTATAGACTGGATGTCAGGACACGACTCAGATATGATTTTAATCGCAATGTCTGTTATTGAGGCGTAAGGTAGTTCGAGTTTTGTAAGAAGGGTTTTATCTGGAAGTGAGATAAATGCTTCATCGGTTATATTGATGTTATAACTGGTCATTTCCAAAGCTGTCAAAAATTTACAGTATCTTAACAGAAAATTTAATGACTCATTATCTATGTCTTTCACGTGAATTTTAACTTTGTGTAGATGTTGCATTTCATTCATTGCAAGCACTGACGTCCGAAATCTCGAAAATGATCCAGTATGTTTCCATGACAACGTGTCGATCGATAATACCTGAGATAGTAAGGGTACCAAACTATCAACTGTGTTGGATTGAAATGATACGTTTTGAAGTCTTGGATATTTGTGCCTCGCATCCGTTAAAATTGATTCTGTTTGACCTTGCAAATGTGTCAGGTTCAGTTGTTTCAAAGTAAGGAATTTCCATACGTCACTCGCAAATATCGTTTGAAGTAAATTAGGGTCAATGGTTAATACTTTGATATAATCTTGTATCTTTTTAATATCTGCAATAATCGCTGATTGTAGTGTTTTGTCTCTTGAATATTTGGTTAAATCAATAAAATGCCATAAATCTGCTGAAAATGACAGTTCAGCCCAGCGAGTGCAAACATTCCGAATAGTGAATATTATTTCTTGTTGTGGTAGATATGAAATTATCTCCAATAAAACATCGTCTGGTAAAATTTCCATAGAAACCTGCATTAAGAAAAAGAAAAATTAAATTTGTCAATGTGAAAACCTGAATCGATCTGTTGTTGTAGCACGATTTTCGATCTCATCTGCTTTCATCGATTGTACGACATTACGCCTTATGTTGCTTTATTGCAAAAATCTTTTTACAATACATTCAGTAATTGAGTAGGTACGTGCATTTCCTACCAAAATGTCTAAGTCACAATCCCCGTGTATGCTCATGGATTTCTTTTAAAAACACCTGCTTATGAGGGATTTATAGTTATTTATGCTTACTTCTTTAATATCAGGTGTCTTTGATTCAGCGACTCTCTTTTGATTGTTTGATTATCATATTTTGTGTAAACTTACTACAATACCCTTTCTTTCAGTAAATAACTATTGATTGAATACTTCACTATTACGTGATTCCTCAGTAACTCCATGAGAAGCCTCATTAGTGTCTATCTTTGTCAATTTTGCTTGTATTTGTAATTGCACATACCTTGGCATGTATTTAGGTGAGGGCTTGTATAGGCTTTGACTGTTGCCCAATCTTCTTCTTTATTGAATAAAATATGTTTTAATCAATCCGCGTTTAATTGTCTTTGATTGAGTTTGACGTCATTCTTTATGGAAATTGCATTTTACCACTTAATACACGTCAGAACATTAGAGCTCTGCAGTTGTCGTGCAAGAGTCTGTTACTTCAGTTTTATATGTTCAAAGGAGGTTAATTCTAATGTGCATTCGTTGTTTTCGTGTATCTAATCGTTTTGTTTTGCCCTGTATTGCCAATGCGTTTTGAAAGTTTTATCTGATTTTAATTCCAATTCAGCGGGTTGACATGATATTCGATGTCGTCATATATAGCCCTTTCCTGGATTGGAACTATCCCATCAAATGGAGATACAAACACTCTTCGCTTGCGGTTATCACTCGTACGGTTGGCTAACAATTCACAACTTAAAGCCTAATTACATTTTAATTATAACAGAATGAGTGCGGTGTCACACTAAACAATGACCTAGTAATCTATATGAACAGTGTTAAGTACCGTCTGCACGTGTCGTGTTGGGTTGATAACCGGACCTGTTTCATTGTATTTAATATCAATTCTCTGTAAATACCTACCATATTATATAGAGGGTTGGGCACGCATGGTCACAGATTTCCTCGAAACTTTGTACACTTATATAAGTCTATGACTTATGAACAAAAATGACCCCTAAACTTGTCCCACTGGCTTGGTTGCCATGGTAACGGGTACCATGGTTTTTAGGCTAAAATATGATGATTTAGAGCTGAAAAAACAGCAAAATTCAAACGGATGGGGTTCTTTAAATGTAGTCTTTATGCATATTTTTACCCAAGCAAGGTAAAATTAAATATTCTGCTGTCATATTGAGGTTAAATTTTTTTGATAAATAATAGGTCTGATAGATGTGCAGGGTCGAGGCACACAGGGGTCTTTGGCCATTTTGAGGATAACTCATTTTTGGCCAATTTTAAGGACCTGTATCCTCCATATGAAACCATGCTGGGTAATTTCAAGATTACAGTCAATAAGTACTAGGTCTGAATAAACAATTTACGGAAAAAATTGTTGGGGCTATTGTTGCTAAGGTGGTTACTATGGCGGTAAAAATGCGAAATTTTCACTTTCTGAAGTGCTGTTTTGGCAGATTTTACATTAATTAAATTCCTTAAATAAAGTAAAATGCTTAATTTGATTCCTTCATAGACTCTTATTAATAATTGCTTTTCAAAACTAATACAAACTTTTTGACTCTGGTTGCTAGGTTGGTTGCTATGGAAGCATGAAGGACAATTTTCAACCATTTCTGTTTCTTTTTTCAGACGTTTGCACTTCATTTTTGCCTTTTTTAAAGGTTAAATGAAGGATAAACCACGGTTAATGTCATCTGGCTTATAACTCATCACAATATTAAAAAATGATACATTCAGGTTGCAAGAATGGATGGTTGC
This sequence comes from Modiolus philippinarum, assembly GCA_002080025.1. Lineage (NCBI taxonomy): Eukaryota > Metazoa > Mollusca > Bivalvia > Mytilida > Modiolidae > Modiolus > Modiolus philippinarum. Next base: position 146,158 of record MJUU01014311.1, on the reverse strand, counting down.
TATGGCTGCTAAAAATGTCTAAATGTATCGTTGTTCCAAATGTTTTTTTTTTTTGTTAGATATAAAATTAATTCAATTTCCTTAAAAATAGAATTAAGGTTAATTAAAATCACCATACATAGAACAAAACATTTTCTTTTTTTTTGTTTTTGGGTGTTATAGTACTAAAGCAGTTTGTTGTTACATGCAATTTTCAAAACCCTTTACCAGATTTTTTTTAGATAAATAAGGCAAGAGTTACCTGCCCGTTGGTGTTCAAGAGCATTAACAGCAATGACCTTTTCATGAAGATTATAATATGCATTTTGTTAATAGCAGAATCATAGAGATTAGTGGTGTAAGGTGTAATTATTGAGTCATATTGATAACATAGAATAGACTTCCACCTTACCTCCCAGGAGCATCAAAGCTATTACAATACCCCCTTAACTTGAAATTATTTTATGTCTCTTGGATCCTTGTCGGACCATGTTTCATTTCATTAGAAGACTTGTGTCATTTGCAATTTTATTCTTTTTCATATGAAATATTATTTGAAATCACAACAAAAGTATATTTTGAAATAGCAGACCAGCCTTTTGAGAGATCTACAAGCATTAAAAGGTTACAACATTGCCCCCTTGCCTGAAAAAAATTGTTGTCATTTACACAAAGTAAGATGTGATGTATTCAGGTGTGCTTGTAGACTGAAAACAACATCACCAGAGTAGTGTGACTTCAATTGGCCATAACTTGACTAGAACATGACGTTTTAGCTTGCACACGCCCAATCAGAAGTAGATACTGTAACGTGTTTTATCATAAATGCCCAAGAAATAAGTAGTCATTTACAAATTCTGATTTTGTGATAAATTAGCATCAAGGTTCAACATGTGGACAATAAAGAGAGAAAAGGGACAGCGCATGCCGGAACAGAATTTGTTTGTATTTCCAGTTGGCCGACATATTATATGAAGGAGCTCAAATGTATGACTTGTGTATATATCTCAAATGTTTTCTCTTTTCGAACTATTGCAGGGATCTTTATTAATCGAAAGTCCCCAGCAGCTTGTTATGCGATTTTATCCTAACATATCCCTGTACATTTTTTAATGGGGTAATAGCTTTTTTATGCCCCGCCCATGAATGTCGAAGGGGCATATAGTGTTACCCTTGTCCGTCTGTCCGTCCGTACGTCCAGTCAAGTTTTGCGTTTAATCCATTTCTCAGAAACTAAGGTATAGAAAAATGATAGTAGACCAGTAGGTAGATCTTGGATAGTACTACAAAGTTCACTGAGCAGTTTGACACTTTGACCTATATTTCATGGTTGAGTGACTCTGGTTAAGTTTTGCGTTAAAGTCCATATCTCAACAACTACACATTATTTCATTTTTGCACATTCATAATTTGGCCCCGTTTTGCCTTAAAACTGCATGAAAATTGGACAAGAGATAAAAAGAAAATGATATTACCTCCGTATGGTTCCACTTTCTGGAGAACTGAGTGTGACGTAAAATCCATTAACATATAAACTACATGCAAAATGAAAGAAATCCTGTCAGAAGTTTCGAAATAACAAGTATTCTACATGCAGGTAAATATATGAAATCACTAAATTTGGCAAATATAACGCTTTTAAACGAATGGGTGTTACCAAAATACCTCAAACTAATTGAATTGAATGGTGTCATATTTTTCAATAAACCTATTAAAATAAATGATTGAAGTCAAATAGGTGAACTTAACAATTTCGGAAAGTTAAAAAATTGCCACAAATCACAAAAATGCCAAAACACAGAAGCAGCCACTGCAAGCTAAGCTCACCTCGTTTCAAAGCATTGTCACATGTTAAGCATGTCAGTACACAGGAATGGACAATAATCTTTCTTTTTTAACAGATTCATTAAGGCGTACAATGTAGGTTAAAGACTGTCATCCCAAAATGCATGACACATACCAATATGGTAGAATGGGGACATTGCAGTAACCGGGAATGGATTTAAATCATTCTACCTAACCAAGTCGCTTATCTGTAAAATGTATGTCACAGACAGCATCCGAAACATGCATTGTTGTCATCCAAAAATGCATCATACATACCAATATGTTTGATGTTGGACATGTCAGTAAAAGAAATGGATTTTAACCATTCTTCCTAACCGGACACCAATGCCGACGCTATCAGATAAGCCCCTCACTTCGTGAAGTGAGCTAAATAAATTAGGCAGGGGTTCCCCTAATAATCTAGGTAATACATTTTGCTGAAATTGTAAAACAAAATTTAGCATAGAATACTTTTTTTTCTAAAATTTTAGTTTTTATGCTTGGCTTCAATGACAGCTGAGAGCTCAACTATCCATTGCAACCCTTATAAAACAAGCATTCAAAAAAATAGATAAATAAATAAATAAATAACAAAATCTGGCAGGGATTTCCCTCACAGTCTAGGAAATTAATTGGACAAGGGTTATAATTTAGTTTATACATATTTCTGAATCGTAGAAAATATGCAGCAGAATACCCCTTTATAGCCAATTTCAGACCAACATTTCAAGAAAAAATTTGGACAGAGGTTTGCCTTTTAATCTAGGTAATAACTATTGCTTGAATCATTTGGAAAGAACTGCTTTCGCTGAAGCTGAGTATATTCCCCAAAATAATTGGTCTTTGAGAATTTCACGAAATTAAACAAAATTAAAAAACATATTTTCTTTATTCTAAGATTTTACTTTGACTGTTTGAAAGACTATTTTCCAAAGACTGTTTGGAAATATGGAATAATTCTTCACATTAACTTTATTACTTCTCTTTTTTTTTTCTCTTTCTTTTTTCTTTTTTTTTTTCACTATATCTGATTTTTTAAGTTTAAAGTGTGTTGATGTATGCAATTATATAGCAAAAGCTTATGCAATAAAAGGATTATTTCTGTATGAACTATTAAACATTTTTGCAACTATTTTTTGCTTTTGAAGCTTTTGAATAATCAAAAGATGGGCTTTCCGACTTTATATTCTGCTTCTAATTTCAAACACGGTAAATGTTTATTTTTCCAAACATTTTAGTCCGATATGCTGTGTGTCTTAGGAATCTTAGAACAACGGTGAATATAACTCCAAAAAAATTGTCAAATCATATAATTGCCATGCTATACAATTTAATGCATACGGTGACAAATGATCATGTAAAATTTCAACCGATTAGCGGTTTCTGAGGAATTGCACCAACAAAATATGCCACTGCGTAATGTTGAAATATTAAAAATCAATGTTGAAATATTAAAAATCCCGTAACTCCTACAAAATTTGACGAATCAAAATGGCGATGCAATATGGTCTAGTACATAAAGTAACTAAAAGTCCTTTAGAATAAGAAAATATGAGTTGTCGTTTCTGGATTCTTTCTTAGAAGTTGCGTCTACAAAAAAGTGTGACATATGGCTGGGCGGATGGACACACTGATGCAGACCATTACTAGGTTCCAAGGTCGCAGTAAAAAGGAATAAGGAAAAGTGAAAAAAGGCCGTTTTAATTTCTATGGAAACTATCTGAGCAACCAAACTGAGTTGATATCTGTGTTAAACAGTAATTATTTTTAGGGGTTGATTCATTTGACTTGTAACTTCAATTTGAAGCAAATTATCATACATAAATCTTCCAAAAACATTAAAAAAGTAACAAACCAATCATAGCCTGACAAATTATGTAAGGGTCAAAAATAAATGTAAAAAAATCCTCTCGTTATCTTTGACAGTATATCTGTTTTGTTTATTGATTTTTTATGTTTGGTTAGTGTCTTGCTCGTATCCATTTTTTTTGTATATATATGTCGGCTTCACCTCTTGTGAAGTCATAGAGTTGTACCCAGGTTTAAATAAATGTTAATTGTCTTGTCTAGAAACAAAAATCATATAATTAACAATTGTTGTCATTATCATTATTTGCGTAAGTGGTATTTACGATGTGAAGTTCTTTATTTTGATCATCTTGCTTTAAGAATTTTTGAAATGAAAACATAAGGGTGAACATGTCATTTTCGTTGCCATGGCAACCACCCTACCACTAGCAACCAGAATCAAGTCGTTGATATCTCTGACAGAATGTTATATTCGGGGTTGTAATTAAATTAAAAAAAATCAATAACTTAGTGTACGGGAATTTTTTTATTATTTATCTGAAAAAAAAAATGCATTCACAAAAAAAAATTAAAACTTAACACTTTTTTTGCTACCATAGCAACCATAATAGCACCCCAAGGTATTTGATTATTCATAATGAGCAAGAGAAACTGACGATGTCAAATCCTTAATTTTACTTATTTCAAGAGAAATTTTGAAATCTAAATGTATGAAAAAAAGAAACGATAAAGGTAAATAATTGCCATTTTTGTTACCATAGCAACCAACCTAGCAACCAGAGTCAAACTGTTTGTATTTGTTTTGAATAGCAATTATTATTAAGAGTGTATGAAGGAATCAAATTAAGCATTTAACTTTATTTAAGGAATTTTATTACTGTCAAATCTGCCAAAACAGCACTTCAAAAAATGAAAATTTCCTATTTTTACCACCATAGTAACCACCTTAGCAACAATAGCCCCATCAGTTTTTTTCCGTAAATTCTTTATTCAGACCTAGTACTTATTGACTGTAATCTTGAAATTACCCAGAATTGTTGCATATGGAGGATACAGGTCCTTAAAATCGGCCAAAAATGAGCTATCCTCAAAATGGCCAAAGACCCCTGTGTGCCTCGACCCTGCACATCTATCAGACCTATTATTTATCAAAAAATGTTAACCTCAATATGACAGCAGAACATTTAATTTTACTTTGCTTGGGTAAAAAAATGCATAAATACTACATTTAAAGAACCCCATCCGTTTGAATTTCGCTGTTTTTTCAGCTCTAAATCATCATATTTTAGCCTAAAAACCATGGTACCCGTTACCATGGCAACCAAACCAGCGGGACAAGTTTAGGGGTCATTTTTGTTCATAAGTCATAGACCTATATAAGTGTGCAAAGTTTCAAGGAAATCTGTGACCATGAGTGCCCAAGTAAGGTTGATGGTTACAGAGAATTGGTATTAAATGCCGAAACCGATGAGCGGACCAAATAATGATTTTTCGAAGAGGCCCATAGTGACGCAAAGTGTATAAACTAAACATGTCCTAAGTCAGGAAATTTATGAAGCCTTTGTGTGTCTTGTCTTTTACTAGTTTATGTCTATAGGAGTCTAGGATGATGATTATTTCGCTGAACTTGATTACTCTTTATTCAGGGGCCGACCCCGACCTGCCTTTCTCACCGTTCATTGACGATCTTGTGGTGGCTTTGAGTTGTTATTACTCCCTTTTCGGTCGTTGTCTCTTTGACACATTCCCCGTTTCCCTTATTTTTTCTATGTACATACTGTAAACAGGGATATAAATATCAAAGCTTCGATGGAGGTGAATCTTGAAGCCCTGAAAATCTACACGTGGCAAAAACTCGTAGTCATCCAAAGAACTGCTGCATACGTCTTCATGTTTGAAGTTATTCCGTAATACGTGAAAATAATCGGATTGTGTGATTTCGTATGTCGATTTCATTGCTATAAATATATGCAATACACTGTCACAGGTAAACAAATGTTATTTTCAAATTAATTCGCGACAGGTTCGTTGATCCGAGACGCAATATAAAAAAACGAGTAATTTGATAAACATGCATATTGTTTTCAATTTAATAAAACAACACCGTATTCGACTCAAGAGAATGAAGAAATATAACTTAAAACACAATGTATACGATTTTGAAAGAAACTTGCGCACTATATATTTTATCGGAAGCACGAAGATCATCTTTTAGAGCTGTTAATAGGCTTGAAGCCTCACGTGTTTTTTTCCTTGTCATATTAACATCTCTCCAGCAATTTCATGGCTTCGAGATAATAATGGATATTTCATACGAAATATACAACCGATACGATAACGTAACAGTTATTGTATATAAAACAAAATATTATACATAGCATTTATTGCCAGATGGAAGGAAAGATATCGATAATATTTGTCACCGTGGTTATTTTTCAAAATATTTTTCTTTGCGTAAAGTTTACATGACAAGCCATCATAAACGACAGTGTGGTTGCTATGCATTGTTGGCATTATTAACTAAATTTTAACCACACAGTTAACATCCGTACTAGAAAAGAAAAACTCCCAGTGAACCTTGTATGGGGAATGAAATGCCAATGTTATCTTTTTGCACTTTTGCGCATTTTACAGTTGGGGTAGTTGAATACACTCCAATGAGGATATATAACATTGATATCGAGTTTGAAAATGGACCAAATGGAATCGGAACTTGGACTGAATCGCTAAAACTGTCACCCGAAAACAAACGAACAATAAGCACACAACCAATCCTAACATTGTCATCTATCTACGTTTTCTAGTACTAGTAATCAGCAAAGGTCTTTTTTAATTTTTTGGGGGGGTTTCTGGACAGCTTGCATTAAGTATGAGCAGGTTTATTCCTTATGGCACCGTCCCTTGATACTTTCTGCAAGTTGCCTATATTACCTTAAGATTGTAGTGATTTTGGTTGAAACTGTGTGGCCTGCACTAAGTATAAGAAGGTATTTTCTCTCCTTATGGCACCGTCCCTTGATACTTTTTGCAGGCTATACACTGTCTGACGTCTTGCTCTTTTTCTTTTTTTTTATATGCCACAGGTTTAAGATGGTTGGATATACATATTATATGGCACCGTCCATTACTATACCTTTATTTCCTTTAACTTGTTGCTGTTCCTACCGGTATAATTGCTAGATCTATGTAACCATCATAGACAGACTGCGACAGGCACGGTGGAAAAATCCCCCCTGTGCATCGTCTCATGGTGCCTGCTGCATTCTGTTCTGTATGTGAATGCGTTTTATTAATTTTTTTTTTTTATTTTTTTTTCCAAATGCACCGGGTATGTTATTAATATTACTCAATTTTTCATAGTATGAAGTGCATCTGTGGTAGACGTGCATTAATATGCCTTTATTTATTATTTTTATTATAATTATTAATTGTTATTTATTGCTTATACCGTTTTCTGTAATATTGTACTTGTATACCAATCATAAATGTTTGATGTATCATGCCCTCCTGGGACCCTAATTTTGTAATAAAATATTCTGATTCTGATTCTGAAATAGCCACGGCAAAGTTTTAAATATCAACTTAAATACATATACTCAGCATCCCGCAGTGTCCGTCTCATATCACATCCAATGTTGTTTATATGTTGTGATTGTCTTCAATGAGTCAGTTGTAAGAACACTTTGCCAGTTAATCTTTTGTTTGTTGACGATCCTGCATCCACGGGAAATAAAGAATTTGGATGTAGCGTTGCTCGAAAATTAGCTATGAATTCCACACAAACCGGTGATAGGGCCGTCATAAACTTACTATCAGGTATGGGCAATGGTTCGTGGCGACTTCAAGATGAAGAAAGACATTGATTGGGTTTGTCATGCAATTGTAGAGGCTTTGTCTCATGTCCAGTTAGTCTCCGAGAATATTCACCAGCCCAGTAGTCAGTACTTCGGTACTGACCCGAAAGCCGATACTATCTGGAACCTCGTAATATCTATTTTTTTGTGAATTTTGTTGAAACTAAGGAGTATCTCCCTCATGCAAAGCTCTGTCCTTAGCTTATTTTGGCTTTACAATTAGATCATATTGATTATTTGCTCTCTATCAGTTTTTAAACATCTTTGAATTTATGGTCTTCCAAACGTTTAGATTTCATCTGCACTGAAGAGACGTAAGTTGTCGAAATGCGCATATGCAGAAAATAAATTCACGGTAACTTCGGTATTTAGTTATATGTCAATTTACTCAATATCCTTTCATGGTTAAAGTCATGTTCCATATCAAAATTCATCAAAGTTAAAAAAAAGATTGTGCTTGAATTTTTAGTAAAAAGTATCTTTTGTTCTTAGTGTTTTCATCGTTTTTTAATAGAATTTTCTGTTTAGACCACCTTTTTGAAATTTTATATTGAATTCAAATAAAAAAGTTTTGTTTTCAAGATGATATTCATTTTCTGCGATTTTGAGTTGTAAGTATTTTTGCTAAAAATAATTTAAAAAACTTATATAATTACAATGCAGGATAGGACTGAAAATTCTTATTCAATTAAACTTTTATGTATTATTTGCATGTAATATTTTGAGGCCCTAGAATGATGCCTAATCTGTTAACAGTGGCCGGCATTCGTTTATTGATGTATTTGTTGAGTTGCAATGTCAAAGAATTGTTTGTACATGTTGTCTGTTGGTTATAGGATATTTCTGGTTTATGGAAGTCAATTACTTCATTCTTGCTGCACTTTCACGGGGATTTAAAGAAATATTTTGAAATATGATGCCATTAAGATTTTTCATAAATGTGTATAATATAATTTACAATACAAACCTTTGCTTCCATCGTTGAATTTAAACTGCTGTATTATGTGTATTCGACATTACTCGATTACCTGTACATGTATTTTGAAATATCCCACAAACGTCAGTTAAATATAAATTACCTATGATCAATACACACCTGTAGAGATCTATACTTAATAATTATTGAACGATTTTCGTGATCAAATATTTATAGAACAAAATAATCGAGGGGGTATTTCCTGAAATTCTAAATAATAAGCCTTGTTTATTCTAGTTAATAGTAATATTTTACTAAAAGCTCTGCGGAATGGAACAGAAAATATGTAATTGACTGCAAACCATTCAGCGGACATGAATTATTTCAATTCTATTATAAAGTATTCGGATGAAAACCATGACGTCGACATGACCTGACATGTGTTATAAAGGAGAGGGAAATTGAGATTCTTTGGTAACTGCCATTCGATGTAACAATAACAGCATTTGAGATATACCCTGACAGTATACATACCACGGAAGGGTATACTCCATATTCTATTGCACATGAGACAAAGTCTCTACAAATACTTGTTTAGACCAAGTAATGGAACAACGCTTTTTTTGTTGTTCTTTATGTTGAAGTCACCATGAGGCTTTCAATTCAACAATAAGATTTGTTCATACCTCGTAGCAAGTTCAAGACTGCCCCTAGGTCCGGTTTGAGCGGAATTCATTGCTAGATATTGAATAATATTACATCAATGTATCTTTCCTTTTGTGCATTTGTGTGGGGATGGGGGTTGTCAACAAGCATTAAAATAACTGGCAAAGTGTTCTTGCGCTCGCTGTAACTAACAGAAGACCAGCACAACATATAAAAAAACCCGGGGAACTAATCAAGCAGGTTGGAAGAAAAGTTGGCATAATAAAATCATATCAAAGCTCCGATGGAGCTGAATCTCGAAGCCCTGAAAATCTACATGTGGCAAAACTTCGTAGTCATCCAAAGAACACGTCTGCATGTATTAAGTTATTCCGTAAAACGTGAAAATAATCGGATAGTGTGATTTCGCATGTTGATTTCATTGCTATAAATATATGCACTGTCACAGGTAAACAATGTTATTTTCATCTCGCAAATTACTGCGCGACAAGTGCGTTGATCCGAGACGCAATATAAAAAAAACGAGTAATTTGATAAACATGCATATTGTTTTCAATTTATTAAAACAACACTGTATTCAACTCAGGAAAATGAAGAAATATAACTTAGATACTAAATGTATACGATTTTGAAAGAAACTAGCGCACTATATTTTATCGGAAGCACGAAGATTATCTTTTAGAGCTGTTAATAGGCTTGAAGCCTCATGCGGGGCACGTGATTTTTTCTTGCCATATCAATATCTCTCCAGCCATTTCATGGCTTCGAGATAAAAATGTGGGCACTGTAAACAGGTGGTCATTATAAAATCCGGAGATTACGTGAATTATAATGCAAAAATTTGAAAGTAATATTGTGTATCCTTATGAGAATTTCTCTCGAGAAAAAGTACACTATAACTGAAATATATACAACGCGTACATGTCTCGCATGGGGAATCATCCCAGCAGGAGAGAAAAACTCCAGTCTTAAACAAACAATGAAGGAATATGAATTATTTGAAATGAGACAAAGTCTTTACAAATATATAGTAAAATCAAGCAATTGAACAACGCTTGTATTGTTTTTCTTCGTCTTGAAGTCACCATTGGGCCTTCAACAAAAAGCTTTTCTCATACCCCATATTACGTTCAAGAATTCACAAAGCACATGCTTGAGCGGAATTCATTACTAGATGTCGAACAACACTACGTCCATTTGAAAAAGAAAGGAAATGGGGTAAATGTCAAGGAGACAACATCCCATATCCAGGTTAAAACGAACTAAAACAAAGCATCTAGGGGTCAGCGTGCGGTCTTCAACACAATGAGGAACCCTACACAATATATCAAGCCCTAAATGGCCCGAAAAAGGTAAACAAGTGAATAAATCAATGGAAACAAACCACATCCAATAACCCAAATATCAAGAAACTAAAATTTTATAAGAAGACAAGGACAAGTCTATGACCAACATATTCCTGACTTGGGACAGGCGCAAAAAATCCTTTTGTTCGGGGTTACAGGATTGGCAACAAACATAAAAATAACTGGCAAAGTGATATTACTATCGCTGTCATCAGTTACTTGACAGAAAAACCACAACATATAAACAACCGCACTCATCGAGTGAGTGATATATTGAAGAATCGTGTTTAACCAAAGAGGAGACACCAAAATCAGTAAAAAATGAATGACTCCAAATAAAAAGAGAGACTGCATACTATTGGAACTCTTTACGACTGGTAAAAAAGGTTGCCAAAAGTTTACCATTAACAATAAAATCATATTAGCCGTATGTCTTACTGGTTGATTAAACTAAGAAAATAAGCTATATATGTTCGACAGGTTGCTCCAATGTTAGCATGGTTTGTAGTTAAAATCGGCTTTTGGTTTAGAGTACAAGCAGAGGTCAAACTTGGTTCCTAGGTAACTCAAAACATTAAATCCAATTCGATGAAACTTGGATATGAGGTTAGGTACCAAGCGGGAAAGAATCCTATCAAGTTTGGAGAAAATAGGTAAAGGTCACAGTGACCGAAAATTTAAAAAAAAATGGTTTCCGGATGAAACTTGAATATATATTTTTGAGAGCTAGGAGGGAAAGAACAAGTTTGGAGAAAATGAGTCAAAGATCAACATCAAAATGACTCAAAATAGATAGAAAATTTCATTCCCGGACGATAACTCCAAAAGTGTGCATCCAATTGAAATTAAACTTGGATTCATTGTTAAGTAATAGGATGGAAAGAGTTCTATTGATTTTGAATAAAGTTCAAAGGTCAAAGTCACAGTGGCGGAAATTTCAGAAGCTTTGGTTTGTGGAAAATTTCTCAAAATACAAGAAATAAAATTGAGATTCAATTCAAAATTACTTTTAATATGTTGTTAAATACCAATAGGGCGGAATCAATATTAATTTTAGAGAAAGAAGGTAAAAAAACAAGGTTACAGTGCCTAAAAATAAATTGAAAAATTTAGAAAAAAATTGATTTCCTAATGATAAATGAATAGTAAATTCCATATTTTAGGAAAGGATATGGAGTAAATGAACATGAGACCATAACACATATGTTAACTCCAACTGCAATAATTTTAATGAGCTGTATGGCCATTTCGGAAATTTATTCCTCATCAGCAGCACTAGAACCCAAACAAAGGAAATTCCAGTTCATTTGAAACTTTGATATATTGTCTTGTACCATAACGAAGAGAACTGTAAAGATTGGTGAACGATCAAAGTCATAATGACGGAAATTGACTAAAAAATTTGGTTTCTGCACAAAACTTCAAAAGTTTACAAAGGAAACTTGGATACATTTTTAGGAACGATTAAGGTAGATCCTGATTGAGTATGGAGAAAGAAGATGACAAGTGAATGTTGTACAGTGACGGAAAACAGAAAATGTCAGACAAATTTGATTTTTGGATGATTACACCAACATTTTATATTGGATTCAAATGTAGCTTAGATGCATTAAGGTTTCTAAATGATAGCTTAAAAGTTTACATCTGATTCAAAGAATATTTTCTTGGTTGCCTAACCTGTTTTGAATGCAATTGAAGTCAGTTTAAAGTAGAGGTCACAATATTCCTTACAAAATCAAGATATTTGGTAGTAACTAACAAATGTGAAATTTTACCTATATAAATTCTGGAAATTTTGGACATTTGGTAGGGAAAATATGTGAAAACTTTAAGAAATATTTTGGTCCTGGACAATTGACCCTTTCACGATAACTGCGGTCCTGAATTTTGCGCATGCGCTCATATGCCTTTGAGTGGGTAAAATGAAACGTCATAGTATACGTGACGTCTTGATTAATTGTTCTACGACGTCATTTTTGCGGGAACTGTTTTTATTTTCCACTCAAAATCGCAGGACCGCAGTTATCGTGAAAGGGTCTATTACTATCAAAAGTCTTAAGTTTGAATCTAATGAAACTTGGCACATGATATATAAAGTTTCAACTCGGCTTGTGCACCCTTGTGAATTTAGATTTGTCTTCCTGTTTCGATATTTTTGGTAATTACTACTTCTTCTAACTGTACGTAGATTATTGCCTTTCCATATTATTTCATTCACGTCTTTAAAAAAGTTAACAGGGCAGCAAAATTAACTGTTAATTATGCAACTTGGTTAATTTTGTATTTTGAAAACACTGTTCCGATGAAACCGCTGGTTTACCATATTTCCGAGAGGGTATTCACAAGGTCGATAGTCAGACCTGCCTGTATGAACACTTTACCTTAAGTTACAAAAATATGTAATGTTTTTATCAAAATTTTAACAGCACAAAATACTGAGGCTTCATTCTGTGTATTTCACTCTGAAAATTTCCCTGTGATGGATATGGCCTACCATTTCAATAGTTTTGGTAATGAGTAATGATTAATCACTACTTTTGGAATATGGCTTTTAATATAATTCGATACTAATGTACTGATGCAAGCTTACACCCTGAAACACTCTTAAAGTTTTTTTTTTGAATGCAGAAAGATTGGAATGTCGCAGTAATGAAGTAACTTATTCAATTTATAAGTGAAATATTGTTTTGCCCATGAAACGAAATCTTCCCAAGTCAAGTGTCCTTCGCCATAAAGGATATGACATGGATCGCAAACACATTGACTTAGGAAGATGATAAAACGACACTAATAAATATCAACTTTTATGCATTTTTCTTTCTGATCATGATCTTAATCAATGACCATGATCTTGATAATTGCATAACAAAAAGCTGATCATGAGCAACTATCATTGCTAACATTTTCTCGTTCATGCTTCAGTGTTCGTTTGTCGATGTATTGTGATAGAATTTTGTATCATGTTCACTATCACAAAATGATAAAGATCATAATCAGATAAAAAATTTCACCACGCTGTATCAGTGTTTGTTTGCCTGAAATGCTTTATTGAGGCTCCCGTATTGACATATTCTGCAAGGCTTGTTTACTTAGTTTGTGTACTGATGAGATAACTTCCATGAGTAATAAGCTGACCAAATGTAAGGGTAGAAATTATGTGTAAGGGATCGAAGTTTATTTAGTTTAAGTTAAAAGTGGTTACTCAGATCAGCCATGCTGAATGAGTAACGTAGGAATCATTTATTCTGTCTGATGGTATATCTAGAAAAGAGATGGTATTTCACCAAATCTTTGTTATCATGAAAATGAAGACCAAATCCCAAACTTTGTTTTAAGGTAGTTCGGGGTTCTAAAATCAAAACGATAGATTTTACTTATTTTTCTGTGACTGAAAGTTTTATTAATTCACTTCAAAATCTTAGTAAAAAATCAATAGGTCACCGATCTCTTTTTTCCGTGAGAGGCTTCCGAAAAGAGCAAAATTCTGACCTTTTTAATATAGTCTATATAGGGAGAAAATACTATTTTATAATTTTTTTATATGAATTAAACGATAGATTTTGGTGAAAATGTAGTATAAAGTATGTTAAAGAAATCTCTTTGGAATCATCAAATAAAAAATAGGGGTCACCGATCATATTTTTGACAAAATCATTGAAATGTGATTTTTCCTTTAATATTTCTTTAGAATTATCTCCCTTTAACAGAATGAAAGTTTTTCAAAAAGTGACATATGTTGTAAGCTGGTACCATAAATGTTGCTCATTTCATTTTATTTATTATCAATAAACTATTTAAAATCATTTTCACAACATTTTAATGGTAAATTCAAATTTTCATCAGATGCGCGGGATGGATGCGCAGTTTTAGACACCCGAACCACCTTAAAAGTAAGTTCTTTAGAATTATTAACAACGATTTTTTTTCACTTGTGTCATTTGATCACGTAGGAATCGGTTACGTAGGAATTTTTTTTCATAGTTTAGAAAGTATCATCAAAGATCTATGGTAGTTTCTTCATAAACAAGCAGTGGAAATTGATAAATGCTTTGTTTCTTATATAGTTTTGATAGAGCATAGGTAACGTAGGAAACTTTCTTATTTGGAACTTCAAAAACTACAGTGTTTGTGAGTTCAATACTTTTTTTATAGTTAAAGATTAATCTTGATGCATAATTTTTGATTTCATATTGTTAGAAAACATACCCTTTGAAGGTATAACGCAATTTTTAAGTAACAGTAGCGTATGAATCATGAAAAATCTTGACTAGTTTTCATTTTTTTTTTATTTTAAGCTCACCTGGCTATGCAAGGGTGAGCTTTTGCCATCACTTGTCGTCCGTCGTCCGTCCGTCGTGAACTTTTCATTCAAAGATTTTCTCCTCTGAAACTGCTGGAAAAATTAGAACCAAACTTAGTCACTATAGTCCTTAGATGGTCCCTTCCAAAAAAGGTATCCGACAGGTCCGTACCTCATCCAAGATGGTCGCCAGTGGGGAACATGGTTTTAACATTGGACCCTATGGAAAAGACATTCAAAGATCTTCTTCTCAGAAACTACCAGTTCAATTATAACCAAACTTAGACACAATGGTCCTTAGATGGTCCCTTCCAAAAAAGGTATCCGACAAGTCCTAGCCTAATCCAAGATGGCCGCCAACGGGGAACATATTTTTAACATTGGACCCTATGGACATTATATTCACAGATCTTCTTCTCAGAAACTACGAGTCCAATTATAACCAAACTTAGTCACAATGGTCCTTAGATGGTCCCTTCCAAAAAAGGTATCTGACAGGTCCATACCTAATCCAAGATAGCCACCAGCGGGGAACATAGTTTTAACATTGGACCCTATGGGAAAGACATTCAAAGATTTTCTCAGAAACTACCAGTTCAATTATAACCAAACTTAGACGCAATGGTCCTTAGATGGTCCCTTCCAAAAAAGGTATCCAACAGGTCCGTACCTAATCCAAGATGGCCGCCAGAGGGAACATAGTTTTAACATTGGACCCTATGGAAAAGACATTCAAAGATCTCAGAAAGTATCAGTCCAACTAGAATACTGACAAAATCAGAAAGGGTCCCGCCCCCTTGTGTGTCCCAAAAACCTGTTTGCGGAATTTCATGGTAATCGGATTTCCCTCAAAAACGAAAGGGAGCTTCCTTTGGTCAAGAAAAACCTTGAGTATCAAAATGATTTAAATCCTTTAAAGCATTTTTAATTTACCATACGAAATGGTGCTAATTCTCAAAATATGCACTTTTTCATGTAAAAACGAAGTTTTATCCCAAAAATCATTTTCCAATTTTCCTCAAAAACGAAAGGGAGCTTTCTTTTGTCAAGTTCAACCTTGAGTAGCAAAATCATAAAAAATCGGTGAAGGCATTCTTCAGTTATCGTATGACATAGAGGTAATTCTTAAAATATGCACTTTTTCATATAAAAAAGACTTTTTGCCCAAAAACCATTTTCCGATTTACTTCAAAAACGAAAGGGAGCTTTCTTTAGTCAAGTTCAGTCTTGAGTATCAAAATCATAAAAATCAGTGAAGGAATTCTTGATTTATCATACGACATAGAGTTAATTCTCAAAATATGCACTTTTTCATATAAAAATGAAGTTTTTTCCCAAAAATCATTTTCTGATTTTCCTCAAAAACGAAAGGAAGCTTCCTTTAGTCAAGTTCAACTTTGAGTGAAAAAATGATTAAAATCGGTGAAGACATTCTTGAGTTATCGTACGACATAGAAAACGCTGACGGACAAACAGACAGACAGACAGACGGACAGACGGACGGACAGGCTGATTACTATAGGGCGCCGCCATTTCATGGCGGGCCCTAATTATAACCAAACTTAGACACAATGGTCCTTAGATGGTCCCTTCCAAAAAAGGTATCCGACAGGTCCGTACCTAATCCAAGATGGCCGCTAGCGTGGAACTTAGTTTTAACATTGGACCCTAATGGAAAGACATTCAAAGATCTTCTTCTCAGAATCTACAAGTCCAAAAATATAACCAAATTTAGTCACAATGGTCCTTAGATGGTCCTTCCCAAAAAAGGTATTCGGCAGGTCCATACCTCATCCAAGATGGCCGCCAGCGGGGAACATAGTTTTAACAAAGATCTTCTCAGAAACTACTGGTCCAATTAGAACAAATTAAGCCGCAATGGTCCTTCGGTGGTCCTATCCAAAAAATGTATCTGGCAGGTCCATACCTCATCTAAAATGGCCACCACCTGAACATAGTTTTTACATTGGTCATATTGATTTTAAGGGGAATCTCTGCCCAAAATTTTTGAATTTTGATTTGAATTGTGGTCTGAATGTTTCAATTTTAGCATTATGTATTACCTTGATTATAAAGGGAACCCCTGCCCTATTTTTTTTTTGAATTGTGTTCTGTTATGGGTTGTAATGGATGGTGGATCTTTCAGTTGCCATGGAAACCAAACAAGAATACTGTAATTTTAGAAAAAAAGTATTCTGCTAAATTCATGTTTTGTTTTTCCTATTGGAAATGCCTTTTATCTATGTCATCCATGGTCCAGGTGAGCGATACAGGCTCTTGAGAGCCTCTTGTTTAAATAAGGAAAGTACCATTAAAATCTGTACTTTTTCTTGATCATCAGCTTGAAAGAAATGTAATAACAAACAATTGATTCAATAATTTACTGCTTTTAATAATAAAAACTAGTCCCAAAAAATAAAAAAGCGATCTTGACATGCAAAATTTTGAAATGCAGTCATACAGAAAACACCACAACTTTTTAATACATCGTGATATTTTACTTATTGTGGGCTTATTTAATTTCTTTATTAACAGGAATCAGAAAAAAAAATCTTATACTATACTTTTATTTATAAATTTTTAAAATAAAGTCGTTACTTTTGTCAACCATAAATGCTTGGTTTAAATGAGATTGACTGAGCTACGAGGTTAGTATGTAGTATAACCACCTCGTTTCCTGTAAAGTGCATTTACCCTGCTCCAAATACTGTTGACTAAACGACGGATGTTACCTGGGGTTTATTTTTCTACTTTGTTACGGTTGCTTCACTTAATTCCTGGATATTTTGGCAAGCAGGGGCTCTGTCATTAACTTTCCAGCCAATAATATCCCACAAGTTTTCATTTCGGTTCAGGTCCGGTGAAATTTCTGTTTATGGAAAATATTAGATGTTGCTTAACTTATGGCGAGGGCTATATAATTTGACAGACAATATAATTAGTTCAATGGTAATTTTCATAACTAAATTTGTCTTGCTTCTTTTCCCAAAAAATATAATTTCTTAAAAAAAAAACACAAATTTCTTTGAGAATACACATGGTATGATGAGACATATTATTTTTTTTCACTCATCATATGTGTATTTTACGAAAGCCGGATAGTGTCAATAGATTTTTTTTATTTTCTCAGTAAAAAAAATCTCACAAAAACAAAATTATCTCGTTATTTCGAATTAAAAATATTTTTGTCAGAAAAACAAAACTTATTGCGTTATAACGCGATAATTATCTCGTTTGTACGCAATAGTTATCGCGTTATTACGCAATAATTATTTCGTTATTTCGAATTAAATATATTTTTCTAGGAAAAACAAAACTTATTGCGTTATAACGCGATAATTATCTCGTTTGAACGCAATAGTTATCTCGTTATTTTGCAATAATTATCTCGTTATTTCGAATTAAAAATATTTTTCTCGGAAAAACAAAACTTATTGCGTTATAACGCGATAACTCGTTTGTGAAAAAAATAAAGTACCAAACAGCCACGCACATTCCTTTTTCGGCCCCTACACCAGTGTGTTTCGGTAGCTTTTCGTAAATAGATGAAACGGATGATATTCTTTTGAGTTGCTTTTATTTTTGTGGTCTCAAGTTTGTCAACATTTGACAACTATCTGAAAATGCTCCAAACACATTAACATAAAATGGTCCCCCACCTCATTAACAGCAAACAGTGCTTTTTATTTCCCTTGAACAGTTTACACAAAGTAAAAGTATGGTCTTTTAGACGTGAATTTTGATCCTATATTTTGTCATTTTCAGACTTAGTTCAAATGTTATTAAAAATCGTGTAAAGTGATCGCTGGTACGCGTTCTTCTCGAAAATGAAATTAATTTATGCCAAACTTTTATATTTTCTGGAATACTTGCAGTTGAATATCGCTGTAAAAAGCCTTTTGTTAAAAAATTTTTCAAAATGTTATTCTGACTCGATGAGTGCCCTGTGATTGTTTAAGTGTTTTATTGTCTTCTGTTAGTTTTTTGTGGGGCAACGGAAGACAGCGATTGTAAGAACACTTTTCTAGTTAATTTTATGTTTTTTGGCAACCCGGCATTTATGGATAATAAAGAGCATGGATGTAGCATTGCTCGATAATTAGAAATGAATTCAGCTCAAACCGATGCAAGGGGCCGTCTTAAACTTACTATGAGGTATGAGCAAAGCTCATTGTTGAAAGCCTCATGGTGACTTCAAGATGAAGAACATCAATAAAAGCGTTGTTCCATTGCTTTGTTTTACCGTGTATTTGTAGAGACTTTCTCGTGCACATTTACTCCATATCCCTTCATTGCTTTTTTTGTGTCAATTTTAGGTATTTAACAGTGTTTGAGAGGATGGTACTACTCAAAGAACACCGAGAACCAAAACACAAACTTAATTACAAATATTGTAATCATTGCATTCAAGTGGCAAGTTCAGTGGCTGAATCCTTTTACTAAATGTATGAAAATGCATCGGAATTGCTTTTGTTCTGACGGTGTATGTAAAATTTGACCTGCATTCGCAAAATTAATAAGCTGAATGAAATAAATTCCCGGGTAAATGGTCATAACTCTTAACAGAACAAAAAAAAGGTCCAAAAATAGTCACCAAAAACATTTAATAACCGACTGAAAACGCCCAATACACATTAACAGAAAAGGTCTTGCTCCCCCTCCTTATCTGGTTACTAGTAAACAGTTTGTTTTGTCTTTGTTTTTATCTGTTACCGTTTCTGCCATGTCTTTGGACTTCGATTTTTGTAGTCATCGCTTCCCTTGTTCCTTCGGTATTCTACTGCCGTTGTTTCACACATCTAGTATGTCTGAGTAATGCGCGCCGGTACAGCATAATTCATCAATACAAATATCAAAGCTAGGATATGTCAATAACAAAATACCGAAGTTACTGTGTATTTATATTCAGCATATGCGCATTTCGACAACTTATGTCTCTTCAGTATAGATCAAATAACAAAAAATTCAACGTGATGGCCGATTTTATTGATTAGATCTGAAATGTCACGCGGAAAGCGTTTTGACATTTCACTATCGATACATTGGCTAACTTGTTCAGTAAAGCTATGTCGTTCCCACGAGATACTATGTCGTGGCAACGACATACTAAGCCGTGACCACGAGATAGCCATGAGTATGAGAAAAACTCGTTGTTGAAGGCCTCATGATGTATGCGTATCCCGTGGCCGCGACTAGTATGTCGTTGGAACGAGTTAGTATATGTTAATGTGTTTGGGGCGTTTTCAATAAGTTGTTAAATGTTTTTTGGATAATTAAAGATTGTTAGCCTGTTAATGAAACTCCCCTTGTTTTCGATAGGCATAAGAATTATTTGACTACATTATTCAAATTATTGTTTTGTTTCAAGGTACCCCTGATAAGGCAGAAATGAGACCACAAAAATAAAAGCATCTCAAAAGAATATCATCCGATTCATCTATTTACGAAAAGCTGCCGAAACACACTGGACATGTGAAGGGACTGCGATATGAATGTGCGTGGCTCTGTGGTACCTTACTTTTTTATACAAACGAGTTATTGCGTTATAACGCTTTAAGTGTGTTTTCCGATAAAAATATTTCTAATTCGAAATAACGAGATAATTATTGCGTAATAACGCGATAATTATTGCGTAATAACGCGATAATTATTGCGTACAAACGAGATAATTATCGCGTTATAACTCAATAAGTTTTGTTTTTCCGAGAAAAATATTTTTTTATTCGAAATAACGAGATAATTATTGCGTAATAACGAGATAAGTATTGCGTTCAAACGAGATAATTATCGTGTTATAACGCAATAAATTTTGTTTTTCTGAGAAAAATATTTTTAATTCGAAATAACGAGATAATTATTGCGTAATAACGAGATAACTATTGCGTTTAAACGAGATAATTATCGCGTTATAACGCAATAAGTTTTGTTTTTCCGAGAAAAATATTTTTAATTCGAAATAACGAGATAATTATCGCGTTATAACGCAATAAGTTTTGTTTTTCTTAGAAAAATATTTTTAATTCGAAATAACGAGATAATTATCGCGTTATAACGCAATAAGTTTTGTTTTTCTGAGAAAAATATTTTTTAATTCGAAATAACGAGATAATTTTGTTTTTGTGAGATTTTTTTTTAAAGAGAAAATAAAAAAAAATCTATTGACACTATCCGGCTTTCGTAGTATTTTGAGTCAAATTAATTTGTATTCAATAACTTACATAAATTTTCTAACTTACAACTTAATATAAATATTTTCATATATTTTACATAGCTAAAAAAAACATTCTACTGAAACAAACTAACACTGAGGTAATATTAAAGACAAAAAAATCAAAGAAAATGACAATTTAGTTGTAACTAATGAAAGTAAAACAAAACAAAATGAACAAGGGCAGCACAAAACTAACGAACTAGCATTGTGAACCCCTAGATAAAACTGGAGATATCATCAGGTGCTACGGAAGTGTGAATGAAAGGATATGAAGTAAATGCACATGAGACAAAGTCTCTACAAATACATGATAAAAACAAGCAAGGGAACACCGCTTTTATTGTTATTCATCTTGAAGTCACTATGAGGCCTTCAACAATGAGCTTTGCTCATACCTCAAAGTAAGTTCAAGATGGCCCCTCGCACCGGTTTGGGCTGAATTCTTTGCTAATGGTCGAACAACGCCAAATCCATTTCTTTGCTTGCCATTGATGCGGGATTGTCAACAAACATTAATAAAACAGGCAAAGTGCTCTTACAATCACTGTAAACATGACTAAATATTGTCAAAAAGATGCGACTAAATGCTGTCAAAGGATGCCTGCTTTACACAATCTATATAAGATAAGGATTAGAATATTCAGTATAAGTACAAACTTAACAATTTTGGTGAGTAAGTTGGTTCTTATTTAAAAATATAACCATATCGTACTACATTCAAATAATTCAAATTTACACTGTTCACACTGTAAGTGCTTTAGTTTTGGGTGCTGTATTTGTGGTGTTCTTGTGCTTTGCGGGTGTGTTGTGTCTTTGGTCTTCTGTGTTCTGGTGTTATCGTTTTTGCCTTGTGTCTGGACGTTGATTGGTGTAATCATGTGCCTTATTCTTTCGGTGATCTATACTGTCGTTGCCTAGTTGAATAAATGCGATATTGTGAAAAAAATAAAGGGAAAAATAAATAAATAATGTAAAAAATATTACGATATTCAGCCAACTTCTTTAATGTTATGAATGTAAAATCCAGATATAGCAATTTAACTATATAAGTGCATCTGTAACTTACAACGAACTAAAAAGTGTCTTTTTGTATAATTTGGACTGTTGTTTGCAAACAACCATCCGCGTACAATTTTGAATGAATTCGTAAATAATGATGGCTGAGCAGTTCTTCATCTTCTCAAATAACTAAATACCGAAGTTACTATGAATTTAAAAAACGTTACAAAACGTCTTGACAAAATTTAGTGTTTGCATGTACTCACTCGCTTAAATTTTAATTTTTATTCTCAATATAAACATTATAATTTTGATTATTGTTCTCTCGTATGACATTTTGAATTATTTTAAATGTATACTTATTTTCTTTACAAAACAACTACAGTAGAATACAGAAGGAACGAAGCACAAAATTAAACAATTACTATCTTTAAAAAAGATGATCGATGAAGTATTAAGACCTTTTTGAAATTACAAAACTGTGTTGTCCCTTTAATTACAATATGGAGAAATATCATAATCCACTTGATCCGGAAAGATATACCATATTTAACCCCTGTAAGGATTCCTTGAACAACTTCGACTATGAGTCTAAAAAATTGACATCTTGAACATTTTTTGCAATTTAAATAAATCTCAATCTCGAATAGTTTTATGCACAGATTGATTTTACCGGACAATTTTCTCCTAAACAGAAAAATTATAAAATGTATTCTTTCAAATATTTTAATTTTCTAAATACCTCCCTCCCCCTCTTTTGAGTTCGGGGGTATGGACGACAGCCGTAATCAAGGACTGTGTTTTATTTACTTTCTTTAAAAATTGCGAAGATGATTTGTGTTTTTATAATTTATTATGTAAATTTAAATAAGTTAAACGAATATTTAAAAAAAAACTTGTACCATACTCATTTAAACACTTTAAATTAAAAACACTCTAAACTAATGTCTCTGCTTGTAATATACTTACTTTAGATGCAATAGTCATATTTTTGTATTTATGTAACCGTTATAATTGTGTATGTTTATGTAACAGTTGGTTTTCCATATGTTTTGATTTTGAAAAAAAAAAGATTATTGTGATCTTTTTGGTCTTCCGTCTTTTGGTGTTCTTGCTTTTGCCTTGTCTCTGGACTTTGATTTGTGTAATCTTGTGCTTTGTTCCTTCAGTATTCTACCATAATTGGATCTTTCCGCTCAAACTATGATTTTCGTGGTCCTTTCTGATATAAGTTAACTATTCCTTGCCTTTAAACAATTTGGATTTGATTTAAAGGATTTTTTTCTGTGGATATTATAATTGACAATTTTGTTAAACAATAAACTATTCTTGACATAATTCTTTATAATGTATCTTACTTTTATTTTAAAAAGCCATATTGATTAAAAATTTAAAAACTACACAATGAATTTATTATTAGCCCAATGTGATTTGTAAACAAAACAATCAGATAAAATTTACACACAAAATACACTCGCCTGATACAATTGATATTGATAACAGAAGGGAAATAAGGACGTGTATCTATATGTATCTGATATGGACAATGATCCGAATAGTATCCATGGGAAAGAAGGTCATTCCATAGCGTCGTGTCCTAGAAATGCTCATCGACGGATTGTCGTTTTTCACTAAAAGGTTCTGCGTGTGTCATTTAAAAAAAATACATAATAATTTTCGTCAGATTTAGAAAATACATACAGTGTATTCAGTTTTGAGTTTTTATTTTCTCTCATTCAGCTGTAGAAATTTTTACATATAAAGCGTACGTAACATATTCGAACAATCCTAAATTATCACAGCAGTATCCAATCAGAAAACAGAGAATATTAATTGCTTCAACAGTTGCCAAGTTATAGCGTCCATAGATACAAGAGGTCAAAAGCAGCCGTATACGACTTCGTCGAAAAAGTTAGAAGTCCTTAAACAAGACAAAAACGAAAACACCAGAAGATAGAAGACTATAATTAGAACACATCCACAAAACACTTTAAGACCACTAAGTTTACTCAAACATGTATTATAATTCCACATTTTTTACAACTTAGCTAAGCAACAAATCATAAATTTTGTCCCTCCTTATTGCAAATGCCTAGAAATTATACACACCGTTAAAAGAAATTTAATTTATTAAAGTTATTAAATGATAAATATACATTTGCATGAATCTTTCATATTTTGAAATTAATTTCTTCATAAAATTAAGATAATTGATCATTTAGCAAGTTCTATTACTTGTTTGTGATTCAAATGTATTGTTGAATGAACGAAAGCCGAGAAGGATCATGCAACATTCGGAATTCAATATCATATCTTCCAAAGTTGGAATTCATTATCTTAGCTTCGAAATTCGAGATCCGAAGTGCAATGTCACAGATACCAATCAAAATAGAACATTGAAGGATGTGAAATGGTTGGGTCAAAAGTGGAAAAGCTTTTCATGGAATATACATACATATGAAAAGATATGAAATAAATGCACACGAGACAAAGTCTCTACAAATACATAGTATTACCAAACGATGGAACAACGCTTTTTTTTTGTTGTTCTTCATCTTGAGGCTTTCAACATTTCGATCATGTCTCATAATGATATAGAAAAAGAATACATAAATGTGTATATGGAAAGTATGTGCATATATGTAAAGCATGTGCATATATTCAAGAAAATGGTAATAACGAAATTACAGAACACCGAAACTAGTCTAATAATTTTTCTAGGGATATATATATATATATATATATATATATATA
>MJUU01014311.1:93493-121120 GCA_002080025.1 Modiolus philippinarum | reverse complement strand
TAATATATATATATATATATATATATATATATATAATGTCCGAATATATGATGGGTAATAACAAAGTTACCGACCAAAATTAAAAAAAGCTATAGTCCAAGAGACAAAGCGACAAAGTAGGTGGATATGATATTAGTTTTCACCAACTTTATCTTCTCTGTAACAATGCTTTAATTAACTGCCCTATTACACGCCTTACTCTTCGGAGCCCACTGACCTTTATTATTACAATATATAGAACTTTTTGCTGTTGTCCCATCCTGTCTCACAAAGCCAAACTTACACTGAATTTCTGCTGTAACACCTTCAGTATATTCTGTTATTTTGTTAACACTAATAATTTCAATGTTCCAAGCTAGCGCATGAGGGTCTTTACAATAAATGTATTTTTTAGTGCAACCAAGTAAACGGTTTGGAGGCTTCAACTTCCATACGCCATTATATCCACAATAAATGCCTATTGCGTCCTTTGTGCCATCATCACGTTCATACCCATGAGCGCATTTAATCATTGTAGTATGTCCTGAACCGTGGATTATTCCACCAGGGACGGAAATATGCTGCCACTGTGAATATGGGCTAGGGCATGGTCGAAAACATGTTACACTTAAATTGTTGGGATTTTCCCAAAATCCATTCTTCCCACAAACAAGAGAAACTGAATTTGAAATTCCATTTTTTCTCATATAATTTGCTTTACATGCTATATTGACAGAGTTTCCCGCCAAAAATAGTATATCACCTGTAACGACAATATTATGCCATATATGTTTTGGGTCTTTACAACGCCTAACACAATTGAGGTCTTTCTCTCTATCATGTATCCACTTCCCGTCTCTCCCACACGTAATCTGTTCTACTTTGATTCCATCGTATCTACCATAGTCACTGTTTGCACAACCGATAAACACGTGACTTCCAATACCATAGTCCTTGTCAAAACTGCGAACATTGGTCCATACATCACGAGGATCTGGACACTCTGAAACAAATAAAAAGGTATATTATAAGCTGGAATCGTTGAAATACATAACCAAAGTGTCCACTATTCATTTTACCTTTTTGGGCCATTTAGGGCTTGCTATATGGTGTGAGGTTCCTCACTGTGTTGAAGACCGTACGGTGAATCCAAGATGTTTTGTTTTGGGTCGTTTTAACCTGGATATGGGATGTTGTCTCCTTGACATTTACCCCAGTTCCTTTCTTTTTCATAACTATTCATGTAGATTCGATTTGATATTTTGTGGTTCTGACTCACATTCGTGTTGTATTTACTATTTGCTGGTAAAATACCTCTCTTTGATTTGTTTATTACTGTAAACCGGGAAATTATCGCGGCAGTTTTATTTTCGCGATTTTCGCGTTTGGAATGGAACCCCGAAAATAAAACGGCGCGAATATACTTGCTTATTATTGAAGTCAATGGTCAACAATTTTGCAGCGCGAATTCAAAACTGCGCGAACTAAAATCCTGTCAATTCACCACGAAATAAAAACGGCGCGAAAATGTCCTGGTTTGCAGTATGCATAAATAACAAAATACCGAAGTTACAGTATATTTACATTCTGCACATAAGTGATTGCTTAAATGTAAAAAAAGACAGACGTTTCTATCTACTGTCTGAAGGTGCCAAAATATTGTGAAAAGGTTTCTCTACTAGTGTTGTCAATCTGATATGGGTTCTTAAATATTCATAAAATCTTCAAAATTTGAAAGATCCAAATAGTTTTTTTCACGGCATAAAAGAAACTTTCTTCTCTGTGTATTATTTTTACTATAAAATATTCGACTGATGAGTTGCAATAATTAAAATTTGTATTCTTAATACAGTTCAATGCCTTTTGAACGTTCGAAATATGGAAATGGTATTAAGGAAGTTCGCTCCTCGTTTTGAAATTTCTGTCAGATTTTCGGAATCCTCGGGTTTTATCAATTTAAAAGCATTGTAATTTTTTGCCCATAGACCCCCTAATTTGTTCCCATAATTTCGTTTAATACATCTTTATGAGCATTCTGTAAAAATTTGATTAAATTTTATTTAGTCTGTCACATTCATTAATGGTTAAACCTTGCTAATGTTAATCCTATAAAAAATCCGAGGAGTTCAGTTTCCCGCCAAATTTTCAATCACCTTTATCGCAAAAATGAGATGATCAACCTATCGATTTTTTTCACCGAAATTACTTCTTTTTTAATTTTCTAACAAAAAATCGCATTTATTTGAAATCCTATTTATTTTCAAATGGAGTAGCGAACCCCCTTAATATTACCTTGCATTTTCACCTATTGGTCGGGAATAGCATGATAAAATCACTCAGTTATTTCCAAAATTTACAAGTAAAAGTCAACTTGGTGTTCCCTGTTTATTTATAACATACCTGATATAAGACAACTTGATGTACCCTACTTATTTATAACATATTGATAACATACCTGATATAAGACAACTTGGTGTTCCTTGTTTATTTATAACACATTTATAACATACCTGATATAAGACAACTTGATGTACCCTGTTTATTTATAACATATTTATAACATACCTGATATAAGACAACTTGGTGTTCCCTGTTTATTCATAACAAATTTATAACATACCTGATATAAGACAACTTGGTGTTCCCTGTTTATATTTTTAACATATTTATAACATACCTGATATAAGACAACTTGGTGTTCCCTGTTTATTCATAACACATTTATAACAAACCTGATTTAAGACAACTTGGTGTTCCCTGTTTATTTATAACACATTTATAACATACCTGATATGACAACTTGGTGTTGGTGTTCCCTGTTTATTTATAACACATTTATAACATACCTCATGGTGTTCCCTGTTTATTTATAACGCATTTATAACATACCTGATGTAAGACAACTTGGTGTTCCCTGTTTATTTATAACACATTTATAACATACCTGATATAAGACAACGTGGTGTTGGTGTTCCCTATTTATTTATAACACATTTATAACATACATAATGGTGTTCTCTGTTTATTTATAACACATTTATAACATACCTGATATAAGACAAAATGGTGTTCCATGTTTATTTATAACGCATTTATAACATACCTGATCAGACAACTTGGTGTTCCTTGTTTATTTATAACACATTTATAACATACCTATATAAGACAAGTTGATGTTCCCTGTTTATTTACAACACATTTATAACATACCTGATATAAGACAAGTTGGTGTTCCCTGTTTATTTATAACACATTTATAGTACTCTTTACAAGCTTCTTGTGCAGCACATTGGTGAACATACAACTACAAAATAATTTGTACATGTATATTAGAAAAGCGTTGAGTTTTAGAAAAGTGGCTAAGTCTAAAAGTTTAAATGACTCAAAAGCCTCATGGAATTTTATTGGCTCATATGAAAGGTAACAAAACTATCTGTTTGGCAATACTTTGGAAAAAAATGCAAATGACAGTTTTCGGAGTTGGCGCTGAGATTGGAATTTATTTTGATAGCTTATGCGGCATAAAACATTTTCGTAATCATAACACTGCATTTTATGATTATTTAGATCACATGCTTAGCCTCCCCACCCCAAAAAATGTCTTGAACAAGTACTATAAACTTAGGAATATCGTTTTGTTCGTTATTCTAAAATACGATGCACATGACTTCATTTTTGTTACCAAATTTCTATATTCATTCATTCAATTTTGCAAATTAATCTTCTATTTCAAAGAATTCCAATGTTTTAATGCCTTTTTATTAAATTTTGAACGATTTTAATTCATTTACTTGACTCTGTCCAAATTGGAGTTCTACAGGGTGCCCTTTTGACGACAAAGGTCGGACAGTTTGGTCCAGTTTTCAATGTTTACGACATAACCTCCAGATGGATAACATTCCAACCTTTCATATGAGCCAATAAAATTCCATGAGGTTTTTGTTTCAGTAAGAAATGGTGCAAATCCGTTGTCTAACAGAAACATTTACAAAAATATATAATAATTTGACACTTAGCTGTAGTTTCTAAAGTGATTTTGAATAGAACAAAAACATTGTTCCAAAAGCTGGTGTGTCAACCTTTGTTACTTTTATCCCTCCACAGAAGTTCTATGGCCGTCCCCATGACACCAATGAAAGATATGGCGTGTCGGTCTCCCAAACTGAAAACAAACATCTTCAGCTAGATTTGACGTCTTCACGGATATCAAATTACCGGTTCTGACTTTATTTAGGATTTGACTCACCTATAGTATGAGGGGAGTAACTAGTGGAGCAGGATAGGCGTACCCTTCTGGAGCACCTGATGCCACTCCCGGTTTCGATTGGAGTTCACACCATTGGTGTCTTGATTCTGAGATTTGTGCTTTAATTCCTTGCTTTGTGGTTGACTATGTCTTTGTTTTTCTTTGTTCTCTTTTTTTCCATGTCTATTGACTTAAATTTTTGTGCTTGTGCTGTTGTACTGACGCTGTCTCATTTAGTAGCTTTCATATGAATTAAATGGCAGATATTTTTTTCATATTTTTTCACAAGAGATACATTAAAACGATTAGTTGACTTTTAACAAGTTTACAAATCACCATTTGATTGAGAGAAGTACTCTATGTAGTTTACGAAAGACAAAAATATTTATTGGAAAGCTTTTCAATGACAAAGTGAATAAAATATAACGTTTAATATTAGTCAATCAATTATGAAATCACAGTGAAAACGCCCGAAAGAAGAGCTTTCCTTGCAAGAAAATCGAATCAATTTGGCATAAGATTTGTATTCCACCAAATGGGCAATTCGAATGAGCCGTGTATTAGTATTGATGCACCTTAAACATCTTAAAAGTAGTTTTTCTTTATTTCAATTTTTCCTATATTTATTTTCAAATGAAAGTCTCACCTTTTCAGGTCTTGGGTTGAACGTTATGAAATTTTCATCATAGATATAGCCATTTGATGAGTTGTGCCAGCCTGCTTTGTAACTTAATTCACACCGGAAGTAAATTTGGTCATAGTTTACAGCGAAGCAGTGTTTTCTGCTCATACACTCCCTTGTACATTGCTGAGGTCCAATCGGTGATAATTTTCGGAATGTCTCGTCTTGTGTCTTTTTGTTGTATTGAAATCCAGGAAAATTTGTCAGATCTGTTTTCAGTCCTCTTACCTTCCATACACATATCAACATACAAATCGTCCTTGAATTACATTAAATTGATATATATTTTTTGCCTTGCGTGTATTTGTTCCGAATAAGATTATTTCATGTATGTAGACAAAAAAAAAATGTAATAATAAATGAAATGCTATTTTCTAACAATTTTTTTTTTTTATATATTACGGCAACTTTATTTTCATTTAAAGGATAAAAACTGTGTTATTGATACTGCGTTTGATACATACCTAATATTTCAGATAATTAGGGACAGAGATCGGTTATATCGGATAGATCGAATAATCACCAAAAATTACTCGTTTGAATGAACACGTGCAGAAAACGTATCCCTTAACTTTCTCGAGGGGATAGTTTTCATGTATCTAAAACAAAATTGACAAAATTAGGGATGATCTGTGAAACTCATTGCATGTCAAAATTTCTAGATCAAGTAGATATTTTATCGGTAATTTGGGCGAGTTTCCTTTGATCTCTACTACATCATAAAGTTTGTATCAAAGGCAAGACGACCAGCAACAAGTGATACTAGAAATTATCAAATTATCAGCTGTTGGTCATTTGGCATGCGCGAACATGTTGCGGAAGGATATATCTTTATTTTTTGGCCAATCGCGCTTTTACAGTGGTCAAAGAGCAAAAAAGCACGTGAATGACGTGGAAAAATAGCTCAATTGAAAAAGTTATTGAAGCATAACATAAACGTGCAACAAAAAATAACTACACCTTTTGCGTAGTAAATAAATGTCAGTAATTTTTAACATCAAAACAAATTTTCATGCAAACAATAAAAAAATATTTAAATAAATAGAAAATCCTGATAAAAACACCAACAATCAACAAAAATATAAACATGACATGGTGAGATCAAATGTTGTGCTAATTCAGATCTACCAAGACACTAAGTAGTGTTACAAGTACAATTAAAATGCAACGCATGACCAGTATCCGGAGAGTATCTGAAAATTTCTTCCTGAAATAAAAACGATTTTCCTAAATAATGGTAGTCCCTACCACCCTTCCCCCAAACAACAACAACAAAACAACCTCCGGCACCATGGCACTGTCAATACTTCCACCAAATCTCGGATTGGTGAGTTGTCCATATTACTAGTAAATCATTGCAACGAGACGGTGTTGGTAAAAACAGGAGAAAAACTAAGCGACAGAGAACGGAGACAGAGAAGGGGGGGGCAAACTTCAACTCTGGATGGGATCTTAAAAGGGAAATAGGGACAGGGACAGAGTACTATTGGCCGTTGATGGGGTATAAATAAGAAAAAGTGACAGGGACTTGGGGAAAATGTCTTGTGTTCTCAAAACAAGAGTAACATTATGATAACTGAATTGACGCCACGACACCTTGACAGTTCCATTGAGGACGTTAAAATATGAACAATTAAGTGAATTTCCTTTTGATTATCTCCAAAACATCAAGACATTTATCACATAATTTCAACCTACCTTATGAAACTATGATATGATCCTGAATTTTGTTTCAATGTGACATTTTCATTACTTCCAATAATCGTCCCTTCCTTCTTTCCCTAGCGTAACCGTCATCACGCATTTGAATGAATGGAGTGACGTCACGTAAGTGACCGCGGCATGCATAAAAATTCGACAAAGAAATAGTGCATAGTTTTTTACTTTTGAACGAAAGTTGTTGAAAGACAAAACGTAAAAAAGGAATATAATTTAGGTAAAAAGTAATTTAGTTTGTATTCCATTGTGGAATTACCGATGAAAAAAAATATTAGTATTTTGTTCGCTCAACACGGATTATTAAGTCCATATCAGATTCGACCTACGGGCTCATCTGATATGGACCTGATAATCCTTGTCTCGCGAACAAAAATACTAATATTTAATATTTATCTCTTGCATCAAATTGCTCCTGCTATAAAAACCAACCAAACAAATAAATAAACAAACAAAACAAACAAACAAACAAAAAACAAACAAACAAATAAACAAACAAACAAAAAACGTAGCTGTTACAATTTAAAGTTTCCAAAGGCAATGGTCTCAAATGCACATGGCCATTAGCATCAATTACGAATTATAGAAACTAACAATTATACATAATTTACAATGGCAATATTTATCCCCGCACTTTCGAATGAAAGTTCGGGGATATTGTCGTTGGCCTCGTCCGTCCGTCCGTGCGTCACAAATCCTTGCGACGCGAACTCCTCCTACATTTTTGGATTTAGGGTTTTAATTTTATTATAGAACTGTTGCATATATGCTGCAGATGCGCAATAAGCTTTTGGATTTTTGATATTGGCCTTGGTGCAAACAAGAGGCCCCATGATGTCCATTTTGACACATGTGGCATGCGACGCGAACTCCTCCTACATTTTTGGATTTAGGGTTTAAATTTTGTTGTAGAATTGTTGCATATGGTCTGTAGATGCACAATAAGCTTTCGGATTTTTGATATTTATCTTGATGCAAACAAGAGGCCCCAAGATGTCGATTTGACAAAGACCACAAAATGTGGATTGTAACACATATGGCATACGACGCAAACTCATCCTACATTTTTGGATTTATGGATTTAATTTTGTTGCAAAATTGTTGCATATAGTCTGTAGATGCGCAATAAGCTTTCAGGATTTTGATTCCGGTTCCAACGTTGGTAAATTTCCTGAAAATGCCAAAGACTGATATTTTTGGACATTTTGGCAAGTATTTTGAAAAAATCAAAGGTTCTGAAATCTTAGAATTCGAAAATGTTATTCCAACTTTGGTAAATATCCTGAAAGTCTCAAAGACCACTTATTTTTAAAATTCTACCTAGCAACCATACTTTTAGCATTTGTTTTGATAAGGTTAATCATTTTCACCAATTGGATTTCAAAAATATTTGATTCCAATTTTGGTAAATTTCCTGAAAGTCTCAAAGACCACTTATTTCTGGAATTCTACCTGGCAACAATACTGTTAGGATTTGTTTCCATTAGGGCAATCATTTTCACCAATTGAATTTCAAAAATATTTGATTCCAATTTTGGTAAATTTCCTGAAAGTGTCAAAGACCACTTATTTTTTGGAATTCTACCTAGCAACAATACTGTTAGGATTTGTTTCCATTAAGGCAATCATTTTCACCTATTGAATTTCAAAAATATCTGATTCCAATTTTGGTAAATTTCCTGAAAGTGTCAAAGACAACGTAATTTTTTGAATTCTACCCAGTAACCATACTGTTAGGATATGTTTTGATTAGGGCAATCATTTTCACCAATTGGATTTCCAAAATTAGTTGATTCCAAATTTGGTAAATTTCCTGAAAGTCTCAAAGACCATATATTTTTTTGAAATTCTACCTATCAACTATATTTTTAAGATCAGTTTCAATTAGGACAATCATTTTTAAGTATTTGATTTCAAAAATTCTTGATAACAATTTTGGTAAATTACCTGAAAGTCTCAAAGACCACTCATTTTTGGAATTCTTCCTAGCAACCATACTTTTAGCATTTGTTTTGATAAGGTCAATCGTTTTCATCAATTGGATTTCCAAAATAATTGATTCCAAATTTGGTAAATCTACTGAAATCGTCAAAGACCACTAATTTTTGGAATTCTACATTAAAACCGTAGTTAAAAATTGTTAGAATTAGAAGAAACATTTCATCAATTTGATTTCCAAAATATATGATTCCAAGTTTGGTAAAATTCCTGAAAGTCTCAAAGACTACTTATTTTTTGGAATTCTGCCTAACAACCATATATTCTTTAATTCCTTACGGTAAAAATAGTGACCGTCAATAGTTTAATTTCAAAAGTGTTAAGAAAAATTATACCCAGGGTCTATAGCTGTTTTCTGTGTCAAACAGGTAAATCGGGGATCACTGTCGTTTCCGACAGTAAGTACTCTAGTTTCAATTTATATTGGTGACATCGAAAATTGAATAAGTTTTGAGATATCACATATTGACTTTTGGACTACAGACCGATCAGTTCTACTGTTTAATATATATTCGGTCCTACCTTTTCCTTAATTTGCAAATTTCAATACGACTTTGCCGCGAGACTTTTCGAAAATTGTGTGCAGAAAAAATTCCTTGATTTCATTAAAAAATAATGTTTGCTTCTAGAAAGTTTTAAAATCTTTTGCAGGAGAATATATTTTCCATGTATGATAGTTTTAACGGCCAGGAATATGCTAATTTTGGGAATTGTATTGGTTTATCTTTAATTTTATCATATGTCTTTGAACGGAAAGAGAAACAATTGTGGATTATACCACTGTACAAAGTTATCTATATATGGTAAAACCGAACTTATAACTAATGGAAATTAACATTATTCCACTTTTACCATATACAGCAAACTTGGTCCAGGGAGATAATACACAAATTTATTCTTATCATTAATTGTAATAATATTTTAGAATTTGTTGCTACTTATATTAGAATCGTAATATTTGTAATGAGACTATGATACAATCTTTACAAGTTATTTGATTGTATTACTTCTTATCTTTTAAATTGTAAATTAATTCATTTAATTTACAATTAGGGGCTAGGGGCCGTCTTGAACTTACTATGAGGTATGGGCAAAGCTCATTGTTGAAGGCCTCATGGTGACTTCAAGATGAAGAACAACAATAAAAGCGTTGTTCCATTGCTTTTTACCATGTATTTATAGAGATTTTGTCTCATGTGCATTTACTCCATATCCCTTCATTGCTTATTTCTAGAAAATCTCATATTTTAACCATCAGACTTCATAAAAATATATATATTTAAGTGTCTGTATATTGTCTTACCTTAAGTGCATGCTGAATACTTCTAAACGTCTGTGTGTTCTTCAAATTGTGTTTTTACTTATAGTAATAGGACACTTGAATATGAAGTATTCATTTCCTGGAGGTATTGATATTTGCTTATCTTTTTGGATAAATTTAGAAATTTAATAAAATGTTACCTGGCCGTACATTTTTCTGACAGATTGAATTTTACAGCAGTTTCATTGTTTTCTTGTCACAAATAAAAATGGGTTAAGTGCTTCAAAATGGATTTGTTTGTACCCGTTATAAATGATCTTCAAATGGGTGGACGAAAAGATTAGGTGGTAATTAAAAAAAAACTGAATATTTAACTTTGCAAATAACAATTGTTGCTAATGAAACTATTTGATTGGAGTAATTTCCGTTCAACTAAATCTATTTCAAACATACAACCAAATTTCTTATCAATTTATGAAACGTCCTAAACTTTTTCAATAATCAAATGCCATTCTAGATGCCATTCAAACAATTCCAAATATATATTTTTGACTGTATACTGTTATTTTTTGCGACCTCTCAAAATTGTGTTGGTGAAAATGAAATTGAAAATGATCATATAATCTTGGCAACTGCAATTCTCGACAAGGATAGTTTTGCAAAAAATAAAAGCATTTCAACAATTTCTGTTCTAAAATTTATAATTAACACCTTTTTTTCAAAAATGGCAGTTGTGATTAGACATTACCTTAGACATAACCTTACTATCACATCCAAACTTTTACAACAAGATTTCATAAATTGATTAACATCTTTTAAGAAGTTTTATAGAAGATATGAAGAATTAATTTCTAAATATGGTGCGACTCGCAAACAGCTTATTACTAAGGGCATTTCTCACCCTGGATTTTATGGAAATGTTGTTAAAAAATGTGAAAACTGATAAAAAATCCAGAAAAACTGGGACGTAACTTACATTCTTTACGTAATAGGCGATATTGACAGGATATTCTTCAGGATTCCGTTAAATTGGCTTTGGGATCCAATGACCTGAAGATATTACAGGTATACTGGCCTCTCACTGATTCTGCCAATGTCTACTGAAATCTATGATAATTCTTTACAAAACCCTTCGGGGAGTTTTGAGTTTGATCTTTATTCCGTAGTGCGACAGTGTTTTACCAGCAGACTAGGCTCCTTGAGCTAGCCGGCAGTTTAGCGACGAGCACTCCTCGACCCATCTTTCTAAATTACGTTTTGTCTTTTGAGTTTTGAGTTTGATCTTTATTCCGTAGTGCGACAGTGTTTTACCAGCAGACTAGGCTCCTTGAGCTAGCCGGCAGTTTAGCGGCGAGCACTCCTCGACCCATCTTTCTAAATTACGTTTTGTCTTTTTCTTTCCTTCTCAAGATTGTGGTCTTTGAGTAAGTAGTCTACCTGTATTGGGTTTTATTTGTATGTTTTATAATACTATAGGGAACGGGATAGAGAAAGGGGAGGTTTGGGTACCCATAAACCGGTTTAACCCTACCGCTAGCTCTTGCTAGTGCCGGTACCAAGTCCGGCTATCCCGATTTCCTATCGTTGTCCATGTTTGTCTTTTGTCATTTTATTGTTTTTCTCGTGCGGTTCCCTGGTGGATTGTGGCATGTGATTTTGGTTTACGGCCATTGTAGGTGTTTCCTGTTATCTTTCTTATATTAATGAAATGTCAAACTATTGTTATAAATATTGCTTCAAAATTAGATACCATATTATGATTTCCGGTATTTTGTTATTCAAGTATAGTTGCCATTATCTCTTCAAGACGATACAAAAAGTTCGAATATTCGAATATAGACTAAATCCCTTCTAATGCTTCATAAATATTCTTCAAAAGAAACACACAATGATTAGTATTCGTTCAACTTTTTCCTTGAAATTAAATTGATAAAACCATAGAATCATATCAACAAAAACTTTTTTAAATGAATACCACTGTGTGCGACTTTTCTAGATGTTTCTTATGATTGCATGCATACGTAGGTATCCATCTTTTGTTACCAAGTAGAAAGAGGTGTCCTGGCAGACATCGAACCACATGAAGAAGAATGATTCTAACAAAACCTCAGACCCAGGGATTCAGTATTTGTCAAACTCAACACCTGGCAAGGGATAGAGGAGACAACTGGCTGTGGCCTCATGTCCCAATTAGGATGAAACGGTACGCAAAATTAAGCTAATTAATTCCTGTTATTATTTATCTTCAATCGTAATTAATATTCACTATATATTTTTGTCTTTAGTTTGAAATCTTACTTCTGGTGCATAATTAATACTGTTAATGTCTGCATGTGCTTCAAATTTTGTCTTGAAGCACATGCAGACATTTAGAAGTATTAAAGTGTTTTCTTATAACAAAGGAGATTTGAGGTTTCAGATTCTATTTACATGAATAGTGTTAAAAGTATTTTTGATCATATTGGCCTGGACCATTATATCAATGGTGGGCTTAATGTGACTAGCCCTACTTTAAATTATTTCGCGGAAATCACATACGTCAGATCAAAACGGAAAAAGTATATTCCAAAAGTAATCTCTTATTTTATAAAAATATAAGGATTTCCAGTGGTAAGAAAAAATATTTGTTTGACGAAGTTAATTCTGATGGTATGAGATTAAAGCTAATGGCCCGAACCAACTGTCTAAATATTGATGCTACTCTTCATCTTATGAATCTCTCTACCGACGCACGGAAAGTGCAAAACATGCTCGCTAAACATGATCGAGGACCTATCTCAATTTAGGTTAGGATATCCAGCCTACGAAATGACGCGAAATCATGTTTTTGGTCAAATAAACGATAGTCTTGTCACCATCATTTGAGGAGCTATTGCATTTAAATTGCAACTATTATATGGAGACTATGTGTAGTTTTCCTGTGATGGCATGGGAGTTAATTTAGATGTTTTATGCAAATATTTTTAAAGAAAGGTCTAATCGTGTGATGTTTGTGTGTATTTTTTTGTATTTTTGAAATGTGAACTCTACAGGGATCTTACTCTCAGCTTAACATCCGGCCAGCTTAAGGAGCCGAGTCTCCTGGAAAAAAATCTGTCGCACGACGGAAGAAAAATCAAACTCAAAACTTCCCGAAGGAGATTGGTAAAGAATAATCATATATTTCAGTAGAAATCGGAAGTATTAGTGAGAGGCCAGTATACTTCTAAAATCTTTGGATCATTGGATTCAAAAGCATTGTTGTTAAATCTTTACATCTGGTTTTTTGTTGGCAAAAATATTGATCAGCTCACAAATTCTTTACACCATAACTAAAATTTAAACAATTTTCATATTGGCAGTATTTGGCATTGCACAATATCATGTTCTATGTTGTTATACGAAATCTATTTAGAAGTATTTCAATTGAAGTTCCATATGTAAGAAGCCTTGATATCATATTCAACGGAAATTATGAGCATTTGTCCAAACAGCACCCGTGTGTATTGCCTTCATGTTTTTTGTACTTCATTGCAAGGGTACTCGTCTAACACATAGGGGAGGGTTTGGATCCGAGAAAACGAGTTTAACCCCACCGCAATTTTACGCCCGTCCCAAGTCAGGAATATGTTGGTCATTGGCTTGTCCTAGTCTTCTTATAAAATATTCGGGTTATTGGATACGGTTTGTTTCCATTGATTTATTCACTTTTTACCTTTTTGGGGCCATTTAGGGCTTGCTATATGGCGTGAGGTTCCTCACTGTGTTGAAGACCGTACGGTGACCCCTAGATGCTTTGTTTTATGTCGTTTAAACCTCAATATGGGATGTTGTCTCCTTGACATTTACCCCATTTCCTTTCTTTTTCATATTAATGGATTCGAGCAGAATATCCTGTCAATATCCCCTAAATGAATTGAAGCTATTTTTCAGCTTACACGTCCACTTATAATATTGATGGACTGAATTTTAAATAGAAGCGATAACTAACATCGGTAAACAATGAGACAATGCGTTTTGACTTTTGAAATGGAGAAATTTAAAAAAAGAAAAAAAAATCACACTCTTTGAATTCAATAGCATAGTGTGTTGTGCACTTGTCTATATACTTAGCAAAATTATTAGATTCAGAGTATCAGACAATGTGTGAAATTGTATTCAGTGTAGAAAACCGTATGTAGTGTAAATAGCAAAAATTAATATTGAGGTATACAAATATGTGTTCGCTTGTGCGATATTAACTAAAAATGTACATTTCTGGCTCAACAATATATATATATATATTGTATATTCAACAAAATAATGTTGAAGTTTAGCTATCAGTATATCCGTAGCGTGATAGTTTCTTCCAATAATAATACAGTCTACAGGGGTATAAACTTCAAAAATGCCGTGGAATCGGATACTGGCCAGTCACGATCAATTGCATCTTAAGAATCGTAAGATCCCACTTATAATATTCCGAGAGAATTAATTCGAAGTGGAGAAAACAATTTAACAGGTAGCTTGATAAAAAACATTTAGTACAGGATAGTGTAACGAACATCTAAACATCACTGATAATAATTGATATGTTCAGATGTTGAATTAGTAAACATTTTCATTTTCATGAAGATTGACATGGAAATTAAATCTGAGGAAAATAGTTTAATCCAGGAAAGGGTTAAATTATCTCTTAAATGTAGAATAAAATTACAAAGAATTTGTTAAAGCGCAGCGCACTAATGCCTTGAACAGTAAATTTCACAATCGCCATTTAAGTACCAGAGAATTTTCAGGGACACTATGATGAAGTGAATTGTGTTAACGCCAGAAAATATATTTCATAGTTTTTTTTATTTCACACCAGATTTGAACGATTTCTATGATTTTTTTACATTCGTTTTTATCCCCCACGGTATATAGTGATCATGGTATCCTTTCGTCCGTTCGATAATCCGTCCGTCATAGGGACGTGGCAAAAACACCTCTTTTAGGCATTCAATGAAACTTTCACGGAATGTTCAGTGTATATTGCCATTGTGCACCAACTTTTTAAAAGTTAGATTTGACTTAATTTTTGTTATTGTTGTTGTTGATTTGTATCTTCTGGCATAAAATGGGGAGCGAGGTATATATTATTTGCTCACAGTTTTTCACTTTTTTTTATTTTATGAGTTCACCTTTCATTTTTTCTGTAACATACGAATGTTTAGAATTGCTTAAACTGCTGACAATTGCTTTCTTACCGTTACCTATTTATCTGATGACGTAATTCACTTAATAACGTAGGTACGATATGAACATAAGTTAATGAATAGAATATCTTATATTTTATCAAAGAAATATCTAAACCTTCAAAGACAACACTTCCTGACATCGTGTGCTTATATGTGATAACTTTTCTTTATTATGGTTTGACTAGCTTGCATATTTTGTAAACAATGATAAAAAAATACTTTCAACATCTTTATTTGGTATCTTTAAAATGGTTAAAGAAAACAAGTACCAGGTTCTTTGGTTTTCTCTGTAACTGACTCTTGATACTTTCGCGTCGGCTTTATGTCTATTTCATCTTCATTTTCCAAGAATGTTGTTGTTATTGTTAGCTAGTAAGATATACAGGAACACCAATACTAAAACAAAACACAAAGAGTTATAAGTGGATAGTTAACAAGATTAACATCATGGAAATAAATTTTCAAATTCAAAATAATCAGTATGCAAAATTATTTTCAAATTAATAATTGACATCATGAAAGTAAATTGTCAAAAGTAACATGTAAAAATATTTTTCAAAATTCAAAATAATCATCAATGTTCAACGTCATTATTAATTTTCAAATTAAGAATTAGCACCATTGAAATTAATTTTCAAATTCAATGAAGGCTTCGTCAAATATATTTTAAGTTCAAAATAAGTATCATGAAAACAAAGGAGTTGGTTCGGTCAGGGTCTTATTTGGCCCCCCAAAAAAATAAGATCGATTCAATCCACATTAATTTTTTTTTGAAATGTTTAACAGTGAACAGGAAGATTACTCAAGTATTAATGTACGTTTACAGAGTTTTTCAGTGTAGAAAATTGGACAAATTGCACATTTTGTCGAAAAATCAGAAATTTGACCAATTATTACTACTTTTTCTTAAGAGAAAACATAGAGCACATGCAAGAACCACAAAAATATTTATAAGGGAGGGCCAACGCATCTGAACTAATAAGCTGGTAAATTATCTAATTGGTTCTTGAATTCGATCTATATTTCCCATTTGGAAAACCGTTCGAAAATATGCCAAATTTCTTGTACTTCTATGAAAACTATCAAAGGTATAGCTTTAACATGACCTCTGAACTGTACCTACTGTGACGTCATGGATTCTAAATTTTGTATTTTTTTCTTAAGGGGTCTGCAGGGTATTGATTTCCTATTATAGAATTTTGTTAAATTATCTGTGTAGAAACATAATTGTATTATTATTCAAAATATAAAATAAAATTTGGGGGTCACCGTGCATTTAAGCGAAAAAACTGAAATTGAAAATTTAAGGATTTTACAAAGAATAAGGAAAATGAATATATGAGTGGATAAATTTTAAAATCTATAATAGATTTTTTTATACTTTGCATGTCTTTTAAACTCATTATATTGTTTTCATATAAAAAATAAATATTAGGGGTCATCGTTTATATTAGCGAGATAAACTTTGAAATGCTAATTTCTCTAGTGATATCTATATGAAATTATTTTTTCAAATTATCTCCCTTTCTTAATTTCTGTGTTCTGTATATCCAGCTACAGAATTAATATATAAAGAATTAAAATACTTTGGAACTTTGTTTACATTTTAAGTAATTATTTTGTTTAATTTATGAATGTGTGAAACCTAAATGAACAAGTATAAAACAAAAATGGCGGAATAATACCATTGAGACACCTTAAGG
Organism: Modiolus philippinarum; assembly: GCA_002080025.1. Classification (NCBI taxonomy): domain Eukaryota; kingdom Metazoa; phylum Mollusca; class Bivalvia; order Mytilida; family Modiolidae; genus Modiolus; species Modiolus philippinarum. The sequence continues at coordinate 104,337 of MJUU01014311.1, read as the reverse complement.
GAGATCTGAAACGAACATAAAAGAAAATATTCAGGTGCAACTTAAAAAACCAACACAATTTAGGGCCAATTCAGCCCTTTATCGTACCTTGTCCTTTTTAAAGTAAAAAATTAGCACCATGAAAATTTATCTTCAAATTAAAAATTGGCATCGTGAAAGTTAATTTTTCAAATGAGCAATGGCCTTATTGTAAATTCATTTTCAAATTCAAAATTTGCATCAGTTAGTAGCAAATAGGATAACCATGAACACTAACCACAAAAACAAAACAGTTATAAAAGGATAGTTAAAAAATAAATATTTGAAAATTAATTTACCAATGCAAAATAAGCACCATGAAAATTAATTTCAAAAAGATAATTGACATCCTTGATATTTAACTTCAAATTCAAAATTAGCATCGTGAAAATTAATGTTTCAAATTCGAAATTGCCTTTAAGAAAATAACTTTTTGAAGTAAAAATTAGCATCAGACCATTTTAGCAGCTGTGTCATACTTAAACACATGTCGAATAGAAACAAAAGAAAATCAAGTGCCACTGACTTTTAATATTTAAATAGTTAGTTGGCGTCATCTCTCTTTCTTGGGATTCAGAGTATTTTGAGATGGGGACTTTGGGCCTTTTGGGAAGTTTAAACGCCAAATTCTAGTCAACTGAACAAACAGTTCAGGGATAACTGTCTATCTTTGGAATTTTGCGTGAATTTAAGAAAAATCTTCATCGATAAAGACTCTTTTAACTGCAGTCTTGTGAATCATTGAAAAATCCCTTGAATTTATTAATGCTCTTAAAGAACACATTACATATACTTACAGAGAATGCCTGTTCCAGAGCCAAATATATCTGTGAAACCTCCATAATATACCGATATTGTTACAGGTGCTACATATTGTACAGGCTATGTGTACACACAAGTAGCCGTAACCATACAATAGAGCATATATACTTACACAGAATGCCTGTTCCGGAGCTAAATATATTTGTAAATCCTCCATTATATACTGATGTTGTTACAGGTGCCACATATGGTGCAGGGTATGTGTACACATAAGCAGCATTAACCATATAGGTGTTGTATGCAGCAAAGACGACGAATAGTGTGAATATTGCTGATTTCATCTGAAGAAAAAAATATAGCAGTGTAATGAAAATGACCGATTAAGATCCAAAAGTAGAATGTAATTAAGGTGTCTCAGTGGTATTATTCCGCCATTTTCGTCTTAACCTTGTTCATTTAGGTATCATTCATTAAAAAAGTTAACAAAATAGTTACTTGAAATGTAAAGTAAGTTCCAAAATATTTAAAATTATCATTCCTAATCACGTTTACAACATTTTCATTACAAAAAAGTTAACTAAAACACACAAGCTTTAAATCTGAAGCTGGATTTACAGAACACAGAAATTATACAAGGGAGATAATTTGATAAAACAATTTAACATAGATATAACTAGAGAAATTAACATTTTGCAATTTATCTCCTTTATTTCAATGGTGACCCCTTATTTTTATTTTTATATGTAAACTATATAATGATTTCAAAACACATGCAAAGTATGAAAAAAATCTATAATAATTTTTCAAGCTATCCCCTCATATAACCATTTTCCCTAACATTTCTATGTAGAATCCTGAAATTTTCAATCTCAGTTTTTGCGCTTAAATGCACGGTGACCCCCAAATTTTATTTTATATATTGAACAATAATACAATTATGTTTCTACAAAGAAAATTTAACAAAATTCTATAATAGGAAAATAATACCATGCAGACACCTTAACAGCAAAATCAAAACCCTTTATTGGTTATCTTCATTCTGAGTAACTTTTGAGGAGAAGGCTAATATAGCATTGTGCCTGCTTCCTAACTCTGTTTAGCTTTATACTGTATAAAATAATGTTCAAATTATATTAATGCAGTAACTTTGAAATCTAAACAATAAAAGGAAAAAGTATCAGCATCCCTGGTGCAGAGTTATTTCAGCACTTATCACTTTCTCTCATTAACAGTGCCTTGACCAGGTACAAAGATAAAATTTTGCCCTGTTAGTACATAAGAAACGGTTATCTTTAATTAATCTGCAGGTCTTTTTTTTAAATGTTTTTTTATACGTATAGCGTATGGAAGTTAAAGTCACATGCTTACCTTAAAATGAAGAATTGGACGTGTATTACCGCAATGGTTACTTTTTGAAGTGACCGATTTCTTCCATTTCAGGATTTATATGCTATGGAGAACGGAAATAAACCACAAGGTGTAGGTGTTGTCAGGATATACGTCAAACAATTTTCAAGTTCGAAAGTATGAAATAACATGTAATTATATCTAAAGGGTAACATGCAATATAAAACTAGTTAAAATCTTTGAATCTGTTTTATCAGAATTCGTCGATGTGACAAATCGTAAATTTTCTGTTTACTAGTACTTTGTGCCAATTTTAGATGAAATGCTTGATTACGTTTATTATGGAAATAATTTCATGCATTTTTTCTTGTCATGTCATGACACTTTTGTTCAATTTATGAAAAGTACTTAATATTTTTTTTTCTATGTTTTTTCTTTTTGGGTTTTCTTTCAGTTATTTTTTTTAATGTTTTTCTTAAGCTGTCTTTCATTTTTTATTATGTAACTTAGTCGCCTTTTTATCTTTCGCCTTGATGCAAAAAAATCTAAACTATCTGTAAATATACTTTAGTTAGTTTTCACGATTTTGTTCTATTTCAAAGAAAGTTCTTATCTATTGTTTACTTCTGATGGTTGTTCGTTTGTCTTGAGTAATTTTTTTTATCTTCTATTGATTGTTTCAATTGCATATTTTTCATTTTCATTATTTGAAATTTTCATTTATATTTGTGGGATGCAAAATCCTGATTTATCTGTTTGTGTCAACCTTGGTTGATTTTTACAATATTCTTTATTAAAAATCATTTTTTGTTTTCATCATCCCCTCTCTCTCCCATATTATAATTAAATCTAGTTTGTTTTTGCTTTGATTCAATCTGAATACATGAGCATGCACAATGTAATCGATAACTCAATTTTTGAAAAAAAAAAGTATATTTCATTATTATTGATTTATTATTATTGCTTAGACATTTCTGTAAATTATACAAAAATCAATGATCCATTTGACTATTAAGACATAATTAGAAATATTGATATCAAGAAAAGTGAGTGGTAAATGAAAAAAGGAAAAAAAAAGTTTATAAAGACTACAAATTTATATCACCACACAGATTTCAAGAACGAGGACAAACCAATATGATACCAAAACTAAACCTAAAACCATTTTCCAAGAAATGAAATAAAGATTTTTTTGTTAAAGATTACTGTAACTTATGTTAAAATCAGTAAAAATATCTTTATCTATTACATCACACTCAGTAATAGTGGCATATATCCTACCAAATGAAGCTGTTACATACAAACATGTACATGTACTTGATTAGGACTACAGGGTATGTTAAAGACATGTAATGACTCACTTGTATAAACATGTAAATAAGGTTCGAATATCTCAATCTTCTTACGAATATTACGTACGCAAAATAAATAATATGAAATTATTTTTGTTAGTTACAAATTTTCATGTATTTCGTGATTAGGCAAAATTTGATCAGATCAAAAGCAAGTTTTCTCGTTGATTAAGCTTGTATTAACTTCGTTACCAGGAATACGGGACTTTCGAGATAAGAACTCTCGTGTAATTGAAGGCGGAAAGGATCGCCTCGGATACCAGTAAGAAGGAAAACTGGATTTCTAAACCTATTGAAATAAGAATTCAAAGCTTATAAAGACATAAAAATTCAAACCTTATAAAACAAACTAATTATGAAATTAAAGTGCATTTATATTTTTTCAGTATTACAATTTTTTAACTAAATTTTTACAAAAAAAAACCTGAAGCGCTACAAATCGATTAAATATAAATCACCCTTGGCTCAACAGTATTCATTAATTAGTGATTACCTCAATGTATTGATGTATTGATTTTTTACGTATAAAAATAGATCTTACCGGATTTAACACAATTCAAAAGTCCCGTATTAAACTTACTTACAAAGACGAATAAGTGTGATTTGGTTTTGAACTTTTCTGTGGCCCTTGTTACAGGTATGATAGAATTAAACGGTAACAGGCAGAAACAAATGAATTTATCGAAGGACCCAAACCTCACACGTTGTTTTTGTACTGCTTTTATTTTTATTTTATTTATTAATTTTTTTATTTGATTGTTTTGTTGTTTTTTCTTTTTTTTTCTTTTTTGTTTTTGTTTTTTGTTTTTGTTTGTTTTTTGTTATTTATTGTTTTTATTTTTTCATAAAACACGAGACAATACTACACAGAATAGAAGGCATATTATATTAATGGTAATAGATATGTATTTATAATCAACAATAATTTTTTGAAACTACAACAGTTTACTTTTTCTTCTACATGTAACAGTTTTTGTCAATTACCGAGCTGCGCGAGCAGCTGGAGATTGACTTAGAAGTCACATAAAAAGGAGAAAACCTCATTGCACATTTCTTACGCTTTATATGAAATTAATCCGCAATATAATTCGCTGATCAGACATATATTTATGTAAAATCAGCCTCTTTGATCGACGGGTCAAAATTGTTAAGTAATGGTCAATTAATTTCATCAATGAAAACATGTGTACTATCAAAATAATATTACCGAATCTATCTTATTTGCTAGGTAATCGTTGGTCGGTGACATGTATTGGATTCGATACATGTGTGACCTATGACTTTCCAAACATGAATGAATGGTAATGTCTTGAACTCCGTGTTTGTAATTTTGTTATTTATTTTCAACAAATTGTGATTTTATTAAAATGATGAAAAAGAGTAATATATTGTCAACAAGGAGAGGAATTACAAAACATCTAACATTAACGGGGTACAGTAAAAATGGTATATAAAATGATAATAAATATATGATAAGGACAATTATAATTACATTACTAATTATATGATAACTATATGATAAAATCCTAACATTTTACACAGCTGCTGATCATGTACAAATATATGTCGGTCATCAAAAGCAACATGATGATGTAATTATTATAAGATTTGAGAAAGGAAAGTGAACTGTACATCATTTCCGATCATTTCTAATTAGCTGATGGAAAAGGGTGACATTTTGCAGTAGAAAATAAATAAATAGGTATAGTTTTTTGAATTCACATTAATATAATACCATGAAGGTAGGAGTTTGGAACACCAGCGGCAACTCTTTCAATAAAGTATACAAGTGAACCTAAGGGCTAGCTGTGGCGCCAAAAATAAAGCAATCGTGATTAGGATTTTGAGACCCACACATCGATGTAGTTTCATAACATAGTTTTAAATATAGTTCCAGAGTTTTATTGAAAAAAAAATCATTTATGAATTCAATATATATGTAAGACTCAAATCTGTGTCCTGTCGCAAATCTATGTCCTTTTGCAAATCTGTGTCCAAATTACACTACATTTTTTATTTGAGTTTTGGTCGTATTTCTACATGACTTAGAGAATTAATAAACGTTTTTATTGATGTTGTTTCTCTTGAGATCACCAATTTCGGTTCACTTTTCCTAACAAATTACAGTTGAGTAAAAGGACACAGATTTGAGGGTTATAAAGGACACAGATTTGAGGGTTAAAAAGGACACAAATTTGAGATTTTTCAACAGGACATAGATTTGAGCATACCATGACGTCAAAAGATATACTTTCAAAACTTGTATATTGTGACATCAAAATTGTACACAGATTAGCGGATGGACACAGATTTGAGTCTTACATATATATACAGAGTAATAAATCACAATTGTAATTCTGATAACAATAGTATCCAGACACAAAACAAACACACTTTTGTCGGAGTAATTTGCTCATAAATTTCAGTCGGCGTTAATTGACTCAATACCTTCGTACTTTGATTTTTAGTACAAACTAGTCAATGGAGAAACCTACCAGTCATGCAAACACCTCTATAAACTTCACATCCGTTGCTACGGTACCTGGTAAAACAACATCACATAAATGATATTATTTCTACCATAGTAACTATAAAAATACTTACAGAAGATCGCAAACCTATAAAGTAGGGATACTGTGCACATTTATATATGGAAAATTCCTCAATAGAAAAATTGATATTATTACAAATGTGTTACCCAGATAATTTCATACTTGAAAACAGAACAGTCCTTCTTATATCTTTACTTTTTTCCCGAAGTTGAATCTTTATTGAAGTCATCACATTTGTTAAAATACATAAAGTACCAGTAACTTATCTTGGACTCGTTACCGTTAGTAAAAATACATAAAGTACCAGTAAATTATCTTGTCCTCGTTAACGTTAGTTAAATACATAAGTTGTTAGTTGCGTTAATAAAGAATAATCACATTTGTTAAAATACATAAAGTACCAGTAACTTATCTTGTCCTCGTTACCGTTAGAAAAAATACATAAAGTACCAGTAACTTATCTTGGCCTCGTGAACGTTAGTTAAAATACATAAAGTACCAGTAACTTATCTGGGCCTCGATACCGTTAGTAAAAATACATAAAGTACCAGTAACTTATCTTGGCCTCGTTAACGTTAGTTAAAATGCATAAAGTACCAGTAACTTATCTTGGCCTCGTTAACGTTAGTTAAAATACATAAAGTACCAGTAACTTATCTGGGCCTCGTTACCGTTAGTAAAAATACATAAAGTACCAGTAACTTATCTGGGCCTCGTTAACGTTAGTTAAAACACACAAGTTGTTAGTTGTGTTAATAAAGAATAACATACAATAAGAATTACAAGTTTTTACCTTTACTTAACCTACATTTTCAATCACAAATCGCGGAATATCCAAATTGATGTCTTTAAATCAAAACTGCCAGTTGCTTTTGTCTGTCTTTCCACTATTTGTTCGCTCCGACTGGTTACGTTTCAACTTAGGACCTCAACATCGTAAGGAAGTAAATTTACAAAAGGTCCAAAATATCATGCACCCAATCTCAATTGGAATCATAATTTTAGAATAACTATGGACAATGTAAAGCAATATCACAAGCAAAGAAAAAAAAATTAATCACTTTGCGGGTGGATCAGGTTCCATATGAAAACCGAAGCAACAACTAAATTAGAGGATTCCTGGAGTCGGAATCGCTCATCAGGCTTTTTACTTTCCAGATTAAAAAAAAATATATGCAAGTCATCTCAGCTGTATAGTTTCCAGATTGGATACAATTTTAAAGCAACTGTCAAATAAAGATCCAATTAAGGTTTGGTTTCAACTGAACAAGTAGTTCTAGACATGACTTTAACATGGGATGTTAAATCAAATTAGTGTTCATCTTGTTTGGCAGTTAGGGTCATCATATATAAATTTAAAAGGATCCAGCCTTATAAAATAATACCAAGTTAGCAATTTCTGGTAGGTCGGTAAATATTGAAACATTTTTGTAATAGTTTATTCTTTTTCCGTCAAGTTTTCCATTTCCTTCTTTAAATTAGCAACTACATTGTTTTAAGACAAAAATATTTTAAGTCACCCTTTGTTCAATTGATCTGAAATTACTCCTATAAGGACTTCTTCAGCAGTTTTATAGTGGCAATAAGAATGTAGCCCATGACTTTCTCTTTATTAATAGCTTAATATTAACCCTATATATAAGTTTCAAAGATATGAAAAAAAAACGAAAAAATTACACAAATAACGGATTTTAAGTCTCATAACTCAAATAGATTTTCATCAAAAATGCAAGGAAGGTAGATCCTCAAATATCACATATTTTTTGTAATTAATTTCCGAAATGGCCATACAGCTCATTAAAATTATTGCAGTTGGAGTTAACATATGTGTTATAGTCTCATGTCCATTTACTCCATATCCTTTCGTAAAATATTTAATACAGGAGTTTGTCTTTTATTGCAGTGTGGAGTTGGTAAAACAATTTACCGTGGTAGAGATGTATGCTCTTTATTTTTCTTAGATATGGTGTACTTGTACATGAGATAATATCTCATGTGTACACTTTGTTCAATTACTATTATCTAAATTTATGTAAATTCTAAAAGCGAAGGATTAACTCCCACCATCGTAGTTTGTCCTTAGCTATATTTGCTTTTTCTGATTATTCGGATTTCGTTTGGTTTTATGCATCCTGACATTTTTTGAAATTATGGATTTCCTTTGTTTGGATTCTAGTGCTGCTGATGAGGAATAAATTTCCGAAATGGCCATAAGCTCATTAAAATTATTGCAGTTGGAGTTAACATATGTGTTATAGTCTCATGTTCATTTACTCCATATCCTTTCGTAAAATAAAAAATAAAAATAATAACTCCTAAAAATTTTTCAAATCCTTTTTTTTCAAAATCACATGGTAGGTAGGTCTGACTATTAATCAGTTAAACCTTATATCAGATTTTTTATATCATGACCGGTTTGGATTTATTTAAATGAAGTATGTTCTATTTTTAGGGACAACAACCATGTTGCTTGGTCCTCGGACTCCCCGCACACAAGTAAAAATTAGATACCCTGGCAATGATTCAGACTAAAATTTATTAAAATTGCTAAATGCTTTAAGAGGAAACGGTTTAAAACTTTTACGACAATTTGGCAGACAGACGACGACGGAGAACTGTGGACAACGAACAGACGATAAATGATTGAAATAGCTCACATAAATGCAGAAATCTTGGCCATATAACGATCACAAAACATACAGACAACAAAAAGGACGATGACAGAACATTTAGAACTAAATATAAACGCCACAAAATATAAAGAATTATCCATGTAAGCCCTAAAAACAGAAGTATCACCAGGTGCCGATAGCGTGAAGACAATTTTCTTCTCACCGCAAAAAGACACTACCTTGATTGCTTCATTAAGGAGACGGGTGTTGACAATCTATTTGGCAACTCACCACAATGTCAATGAATGGCATTCTCAGCAATCATAAAAATATACTACGTCTGCCAAATACATAACAACTCTCTATCTAAGCTTCTAACCTCACTACTTACTACTGTCAAAGATGGTATAAAGATATGTTGTGATGAGGTTTTCTCAACAAGTGGGCTAAATGAGACGTGGATTCTCAAATACTGTTCAGATTTGTAAAAATAGTTATTTTCGATTGAACTTAACCGCTGCAACAGCGTTGAAACATTATATATACTATTCGCAGACACAATAAGTTAAAGTCAGTTTATGGTACTTAAAAGATTACAAAAAATATTCATATTTTGTGTTAGGTAAAGATAGTGCTTATTTGGTTAAACATAGCACTGATTCCACCAAAAAATGAAAGAGAGGAGAATGTCAACACAATGCTGGATTTTTTTTATTGATACAAGTTGGTCGACTTTGTGCGACTTTTGTGGTATTTTTTTTTATAAAATAACAAAATACATAAAGGACGAAGATAAAAAAAACCCCAAAATTTAGATAAAATACAAATGCAACAAAAATAACAGTGTCAATCCTAAAAGTCAAAAGTATCACCATGTGTCGATAAAGTGCTCCGTGGCAATAATGGGTATAATTTTCTGACAAAGCCCATAATAACATCACATATAACTGCAAAAAAGCATTACATTGATTGCTTAATAAAGGAGAAGGGTTTTGCAATCTTTTTAACAACCCTACTTACGAACTTGCCACTCATTCTCCGCAATCACAAAACAGGATTGTTTTACTTTGGTACGCACCAATTTCAGTAATGAAAACACCAATCTGCCTAGTATCTACGTGGATCTTAAGCTACTTAACTCCATAAGTGCCCTAAAAACAAAGATTTCTTGCAAGGTCTGCCAAATACAGTCAAAGATGGTGTAAAAATATAATTAGTGATTACCTCTCAATGTATTGATGTATTGATTTTTTACGTATAAAAAAAGATCTGTTACCGGATTTAACACAATGCAAAAGTCCCGTATTAGACTTACTTACAAACACGAATAAGTGTGATTCGGTTTTGAACTTTTCTGTGGGGCTTGTTACAGGTATGATAGAATTAAACGGTAACAGGCAGAAACAAATGAATTTATCCAAGGACCCAAACCTCACACGTTACTTAAACCCGAAAAATCGCCAGGCGAGGATGGTATTGTTAGTGAGTTTTATCAATATTATTGGTACCTAATTGGGGAAGATTTTACATCTGTTGTTAATGAAATAATGAATAAAAATACAATGTGCGATTCCCAATATCGTGGCGTGATAAATTTATTGTTTAAATCTGGGGAGAGGGAGGATATAAAAAACTGGCGCCCAATTACACTTTTAAATTCAGACTATAAAATTATCTCCAAATTATTAGCAGAAAGGTTGAAATTAGTCTTACCGAGCATTATTGATACTGACCAAAAGGGGTTTGTAGTGGGAAGAAACATTTTTCAGGGTAATAGGTTGTTACAGGACATTATAGACTATACTGAAATGGAAGATCAAGAGGGGTCAATTATATTTCTCGATCAACAGAAAGCGTTTGATAGGGTGGAATGGGGATGGATAGATCTTAGCTTACAAAAATTGGGATTTGGTGAAAAATTCAGGGGATGGGTTTTTATGTTGTTTAAAAGCGCAAAAACAAGTATTCAAACAAATGGGTTTGTGTCTAAGTATATAAAGATAACCCGCTCAATCCGTCAGGGATGTCCAATAGCGCCCTTATTATATATTTTGCAAGCAGAACCTTTTGCGGCAACCGTTAGAAGAAATAATAATATTCATGGGATTAATCTTCCGTCGAGAAATGGGGATCAAATCGAAGTAAAATTAAACATGTTCGCAGACGATACGCAGTTGCTAAATAAAACAGAAGAGTCGATA
>MJUU01014311.1:49803-92631 GCA_002080025.1 Modiolus philippinarum | reverse complement strand
GAGGAAAACATCATGGGAAATGCAAAATTTAGGTTCAGGGGGAAAGCTTTATTTTTTGATAATTTTTCAAAAAGTGGAATAAAAAAGGTAAAGGATTTATGGAATACACAAACCAATTCTTTTGAATCGTCTTTGAGAATTTTCAATACATTGAATGATAAAAGGAATTGGATTTCCCAATATAGTCAAATAAAGTCAGCTTTTTCGGCGAATGATATAAAAATACTGAAATCAAATATCAACACGCCATTGAATAAACTCCCATTCAAAATTAAAAAAACACAATTTATAAAACAAGATAAAGTCGTGGCGATCAAAGACGTAAAACTTAAGCAAATTCAAAGATTCTATGATTTTTCAGTGACGCCTAATTGCGAATGTAAATGGGCGGCTCAATTTGGAACTAATATTCTGTGGGATAATATATGGGTATCATTAAATGATAATTTCGGAAATAGGAAATCTAAACAACTTCAATGGAAAATTTTACATAATGTTGTATATACTGAAGAATTATTGCAAAGGATTAACAGGTCAAACGGCGAATGTCATTTCTGTAAAGAAAAGGAAAATTTACTACATTTGTTTGTGCACTGTAAATTTGTTCAGGAACTTTGGAAAGATATTTTCGAATTAACAGACATTTTTTGTGTACGGATCGGCGTAGACCAAATACAAAAATCTGAAAATGTTATAATTTTAGGTACTCAAAGGGTAGATCTAAAAATGTTAGTACTTGAAACAATTTTGATAACGNTTAAGTGGGTAATATGGAAGAATAGAAATATCGCAAAATATCAGAAGAAATTAATTACAAAACATATGATTTTAAATATGATAAAAAACGAAATAAAGTTTGCTACCAAAGTCTGTAAGAATAAGATTGGGGAAAACATATACGAGGAAATAAGGGTCTTTCAATAAATTTGAAATTTGTATATGTATGTACTAATTGGTATGTTTTTTTGTGTATTTACATGTATGCATATTTTTTGGTATAATTTGTTTGTGTGTATTGGGATGGCATTTATAACTAAGCCCATTTACCAAGTGCCCCCTTTTGAATGTACTGTAATATAACACCCTATATTGGATATCTACATTATTGCCTTATGTGTATTTTCATTTTGACTTCTTTAAATTTGTACTTAAATAATTCATGGCATTTTATACAAGCAAATTACATGTTTACTTACCATTTGGGTAAACTATATTCCATAGATATATACACATGTATACATAAATATACAAGACTGATTGTGGTAAAATCACGTGCTGCTTAATATGCAATCAAGCATGACAACTTTGGCCTAATTATATTGGAAATGACTTGTAGTTTGTTTAGGAATCTAAAATTCGTTGATGTGTCTATATTTAATATTATATCTACACAATAAAGGGATATGAGTTTGAATCCCTTTCAATTTGCATTACGTGGGCCTGGAAGGGAGATGCATGTGCTTGTTAAAAAAAAAAAAATTTAGATGAAATAGAAGTTTGTTGTTCCTGCGGTGTAAGGAAACCCAGACAGCTTGAATCTAGTGCCAAACGTGCTGCTGTCTGGGGGTCCTTGCACGGCAGGAAACATCACGCTAGTCAATGTTCTACATTTTTTCTTAAATTTTTTGGGAGCATGTAATAATTTAAATCCGCAATGTGTGTAAATTGTAAAATAAGGAAAAATATGTTGTATAGTTATAACTAAAAATATTTGTTTCACTTACCAAATCCCCTGGTTTGGTTTAGTGACTAACACACAGGGAAGAACCTTGGTGGGATCGTTGTACCACCAAGGGGATTTGTTAACAACATGTTGTTATTAAAATGTTTTAAAATCTTAAAAAAAAACAACCTCACACGTTGTTTTTGTACTGCTTTTATTTTTAGCTCACCTGACCCAAAGGATCAGTGTGAGCTATTGCCATCACTTGGCGTCCGTCGTCCGTCGTCCGTCCGTCGTCCGTCTGTTAACTTTTCACATTTTCATCAACTACTCTGAAACCAAAGAAGCAAATTCAACCAAACTTTACAGGAATGATGTACTAAAGGTCCTTTACAAAGATTGCTCATTTCGTTCTGATTTCATAAAAAACATGGCCGCCAGCTCGGAACTTAGGTTTAACATAGGACCCTATGGGAAAAATCACATTTTCATCAACTCCTCTGAAATTGCTGACGTAAATTCAACATAACTTTACAGGATTGATGCACTAAAGGTCCTTTACAAAGATTGCTCATTTTATTCGGATTCGACAAAAAATATGGCCGCCAGCACGGAACTTAGTGTAACATTGGCCCTATGGGAAATTCACATTTTCATCTTCTCCTCTGTAACCACTGAAGCAAATTCAACCAAACTTTACAGGAATGATGTATGGAAGGTCCCTTACAAAGATAGTTCATTTTGTTCCGATCTGATAAAAAACATGGCCGCCAGGGCGCAACTTAGGTTTAACATATGACCCTATGGGAAAAATCACATTTTCATCAACTCCTTTGAAACTGCTGAAGCAAATTCAACATAACTTTACAGGATTGATGCACTAAAGGTCCTCTACAAATATTGCTCATTTTATTTGGATTCGACAAAAAGCATGGCCGCCAGCACGGAACTTAGTTTAACATTGGCCCTATGGGAAATTCCCATTTTCATCTTCTCCTCTGAAACCACTGAAGCAAATTGAACCAAACTTTACAGGAATGATGTATGGAAGGTCCCTTACAAAGATTGTTCATTTCGTTTGGATCCGATAAAAAAAATGGCCGCCAGCGCGGAACTAAGGTTTAACATTGGATCCTATGGGAAAAATCACATTCAACATAACATGACAGGATTGATGCTCTAAAGGTCCTTTACAAAGATTGCTCATTTTTTCGGATTTGACAAAAAGGATGGGCGCCAGCATGGAACTTAGTTTAACATTGGCCCTATGGGAAATTCACATTTCATCTTCTCCTCTGAAACCACTGAAGCAAATTCAACCTAACTTTACAAGAATGATGTATGGAAGGTCCCTTACAAAGATTGCTCATTTCTTTGTGATCCGATAAAAAACATGGCTGCCAGCGCGGAACTAAGGTTTAACATAGGATCCTATGAGAAAAATCACAATTTCATCTGAAACTGCTGAAGCAAATTCAATCAAACTTAACAGGATTGATGCACTAAAGGTCCGATTTGACAAAAAACATGGCCGCCAGCACGGAACATAGTTTAACATTGGGCCTATGGGAAATTTTTATTTTCATCTTCTCCCTGAAACCACTGAAGCAAATGATGTATGGAAGGTCCTTTACAAAGATTTCTCATTTTGTTGGGAAAATAGCTCCCAACATCGAACTTGGTTTAGAATGGTACACATATACTAAATCATTTTTTTTCATTACATGTGCTTAAATTATTGAAGAAAATTCAGTCAAACTAACTTATTTTGTTTTGATCTGATAAAAAACAAGACCTCCAGCACAGAACATATTTTAACATAGGATCCTATGGGATAAACATCACTTTCATCACCTGCTGTAAGCATTTTGTCAGGTGAGCGATTCAGGCTCAGTAGCTGAGCCTCTAGTTATTTTATTTATTTATTTTTTATTTGTTTGTTTTGTTGTCTTTTCTTTTTTGTTTTTGTTTTTTTTTCTTTGTTATTTTGTTATTTATTGTTTTTATTTTTTCATAAAACACGAGACAATACTACACAGAATAGAAGGCATATTATAATGATGGTAATAGATATGTATTTATAATCAACAATAATTGTTTGAAACTACAACAGTTTACTTTTTATTCTACATGTAATAGTTTTTGTCAATTACCGAGCTGCGCGAGCAGCAGGAGATTGACTTAGAAGTCACATAAAAAGGAGAAAACCTCATTGCGCATTTCTTACGCTTTATATGAAATTAATCCGCAATATAATTCGCTGATAAGACATATATTTATGTAAAATCAGCCTCTTTGATCGACGGGTCAAAATTGCTAAGTTATGATCAATTAATTTCATCAATGAAAGCATGTGTACTATCAAAATAATATTACCGAATCGATCTTATTTGCTAGATAATCGTTGGTCGGTGACATGTAATGGACTCGATACATGTGCGACCTAAGACTTTCCAAGCATGAATGAATGGTAATGTCTTGAACTCCGTGTTTGTAATTTTGTTATTTATTTTCAACTAATTGTGATTTTATTAAAATGATGAAAAAGGGTAATATATTGTCAACAAGGAGAGGAATTACAAAACATCTAAAATTAACGGGGTACAGTAAAATTATACAGACAATTATAATTACATTACTAATTATATGATAACTATATGATAAGATCCTAATATTTTACACAGCTGCTGATCATGTACAAATATATGTCGGTCATCAAAAGCAATATGATGATGTAATTATTATAAGATTTGAGAAAGGAAAGTGAACTGTACATCATTTCCGATCATTTCTAATTAGCTGTTGGAAAAGGGTGACATTTTGCAGTACAAAATAAATAAATAGGTATAGGTTTTTGAATTCACATTAATATAATACCATGAAGGTAGAAGTTTGGAACACCAGCGGCAACTCTTTCAATAAAGTATACAAGTGAACCTCAAGGGCTAGCTGTGGCGCCAAAAAAAAAAAACAATCGTGATTAGGATTTTTAGACCCACACATCGATGTAGTTTCATGACATATCTTTAAATAAAGTTCCAGAGTTTTATTGAAAAAAAAATCATTTATGAATTCAATACATATGTAAGACTCAAATCTGTGTCCTGTCGCAAATCTATGTCCTTTTGCAAATCTGTGTCCAAATTACACTACATATTTGATTTGAGTTTTGGTCGTATTTCTGCATGACTTAGAGAATTAATAAACGTTTTATTGATGTTGTTTATCTTGAAATCACCAATTTCGGTTGACTTTTCCTGACAAATTACAGTTGAGTAAAAGGACACAGATTTGAGTCTTACATATATATACAGAGTAATAAATCACAAATATAATTCTGATAACCATAGTATCCAGACTAAAAACAAACACACTTTTGTCGGAGTAATTTGCTCATAAATTTCAGTCGGCGTTAATTGACTCAATACCTTCGTACTTTGATTTAGCATTTTTAGTACAAAGTAATCAATGGAGAAACCTACCAGTCATGCAAACACCTCTATAAACTTCACATCCGTTGCTACGGTACCTGGTAAAACAACATCACATAACTGATATTATTTCTACCATAGTAACTATAAAAATACTTACAAAAGATCGCAAACCTATAAAGTAGGGATACTGTGCACATTTATATATGGAAAATTCCTCAATAGAAAAATTGATATTATTACAAATGTGTTACCCAGATAATTTCATACTTGAAAACAGAACAGTCCTTCTTATATCTTTACTTTTTTCCCGAAGTTGAATCTTTATTGAAGTCATCACCTTTGTTAAAATGCATAAAGTACCAGTAACTTATCTTGGCCTCGTTAACGTTAGTTAAATACATAAGTTGTTAGTTGTGTTAATAAAGAATAATCACATTTGTTAAAATACATAAAGTACCAGTAACTTATCTTGGCCTCGTTAACGTTAGTTAAAATACACAAGTTGTTAGTTGTGTTAATAAAGAATAACATACAATAAGAATTACAAGTTTTTACCTTTACTTAATCTACATTTTCAATCACAAATCGCGGAATATCCAAATTGATGTCTTTAAATCAAAACTGCCAGTTGCTTTTGTCTGTCTTTCCACTATTTGTTCGCTCCGACTGGTTACGTTTCAACTTAGGACCTCAACATCGTGAGGAAGTAAATTTACAAAAGGTCCAAAATATCATGCACCCAATTTCAATTGGAATTATAATTTTAGAATAACTATGGACAAAGTAAAGCAATATCACAAGCAAAGAAAAAAACATTAATCACTTTGCGGGTGGATCAGGTTCCATATGAAAACCGAAGCAACAACTAAATTAGAGGATTCCTGGAGTCGGAATCGCTCATCAGGCTTTTTACTTTCCAGATTAACAAAAAAAAAAAATACATGCAAGTCATCTCAGCTGTATAGTTTCCACATTGGATACAATTTTAAAGCAACTGTCAAATAAAGATCCAATTAAGGTTTGGTTTCAACTGAACAAGTAGTTCTAGACATGACTTTAACGTGGGATGTAAAATCAAATTAGTGTTCATCTTGTTTGGCAGTTAGGGTCATCATATATAAATTTAAAAGGATCCAGCCTTATAAAATAATACCAAGTTAGCAATTCCTGGTAGGTCGGTAAATATTGAAACATTTTTGCAATAGTTAATTCTTTTACCGTCAAGTTTTCCATTTCCTTTTTCAAATTAGCAACTACATTGTTTTAAGACAAAAATATTTTAAGTCACCCTTTGTTCAATTAATCTGAAATTACTCCTATAAGGACTTCTTCAGCAGTTTTATAGTGGCAATAAGAATGTAGCCCATGACTTTCTCTTTATTAATAGCTTAATATTAACCCTATATATAAGTTTCAAAGATATGAAAAAAACGAAAAAATTACACAAATAACGGATTTTAAGTCTCATAACTCAAATAGATTTTCATCAAAAATGCAAGGAAGGTAGATCCTCAAATACCACATATTTTTTTGTAATTAATTTCCGACATGGCCATACAGCTCATTAAAATTATTGCAGTTGGAGTTAACATGTGTTATTGTCTCATGTTCATTTACTCCATATCCTTTCGTGAAATATTTAACCACTATCTGTTTACGTTTTTTATAAAAAAGAATATTAAGATTCTAAAACTTGTACAGAAAAAGGGTAATAACTTCTAACAAATTTTCAAATCCTTTTTTTCAAAATCACATGGTAGGTAGGTCTGACTATTAATCAGTTAAACCTTATATCAGATTTTTTATATCATGACAGGTTTGGATTTATTTAAATGAAGTATGTTCTATTTTTAGGGACAACAACCATGTTGCTTGGTCCTCGGACTCCCCGCACACAAGTAAAAATTAGATACCCTGGCAATGATTCAGACTAAAATTTATCAAAATTGCTAAATGCTTTAAGAGGAAACGGTTTAAAACTTTTACGACAATTTGGCAGACAGACGACGACGGAGAACGGTGGACAACGAACAGACGATAAATGATTGAAATAGCTCACATAAATGCAGAAATCTTGGCCATATAACGATCACAAAACATACAGACAACAAAAAGGACGATGACAGAACATTTAGAACTAAATATAAACGCCACAAAATATAAAGAATTATCCGTGTAAGCCCTAAAAACAGAAGTATCATCAGGTGCCGATAGCGTGAAGACAATTTTCTTCTCACCGCAAAAAGACACTACACTGATTGCTTCATTAAGGAGACGGGTGTTGACAATCTATTTGGCAACTCACCACAATGTCAATGAATGGCATTCTCAGCAATCATAAAAATATACTACGTCTGCCAAATACATAACAACTCTCTATCTAAGCTTCTAACCTCACTACTTACTACTGTCAAAGATGGTATAAAGATATGTTGTGATAAGGTTTTCTCAACAAGTGGGCTAAATGAGACGTGGATTCTCAAATACTGTTCAGATTTGTAAAAATAGTTATTTTCGATTGAACTTAACCGCTGCAACAGCGTTGAAACATTATATATACTATTCGCAGACACAATAAGTTAAAGTCAGTTTATGGTACTTAAAAGATTACAAAAAAATATTCATATTTTGTGTTAGGTAAAGATAGTGCTTATTTGGTTAAACATAGCACTGATTCCGCCAAAAAATGAAAGAGAGGAGAATGTCAACACAATGCTGGATTTTTTTTATTGATACAAATTGGTCGACTTTGTGCGACTTTTGTGGTATTTTTTTTTTATACAATAACAAAATACATAAAGGACGAAAATAAAAAAAAACAACAAAATTTAGATAAAATACAAATGCAACAAAAATAACAGTGTCAATCCTAAAAACCAAAAGTATCACCATGTGTCGATAAAGTGCTCCGTGGCAATAATGGGTATAATTTTCTGACAAAGCCCATAGTAACATCACATTTAACTGCAAAAAAGCATTACATTGATTGCTTAATTAAGTAGAAGGGTGTTGGCAATCTTTTTAACAACCCTACTTACGAACTTGCCACTCATTCTCTGCAATCACAAAACAGGATTGTTTTACTTTAGTACGCACCAATTTCAGTAATGAAAACACCAATCTACCTAGTATCTACGTGGATCTTAAGCTACTTAACTCCATAAGTGCCCTTAAAAACAAAGATTTCTTGCAAGATCTGCCAAATACAGTCAAAGATGGTGTAAAAATATAATGTCATAAAGTATCCTCAACAAGTTGGCTAAATTTGACGTGGAATTTTGAAATATCTAAAGATTTGTTAGAATATTTATTTTCAACTGAACATAACCACTGCAACAGGGTTTAAACGTTTATTTGTTCTAGACTCGATTCTATTCGCCCTCATAATAAGTTATAGTCAGTACTCCGTGATTTAACACAAAGTATTTCTGTACATAAAAGGTTAGAAATGATATTTATATATGGTGTTAGGGTAAAGATAGTGGTTATTTTGTTAAACAGTGATTCCTCCAACAAACTGAAGAGAGAAAATTATCACCGCTAAGCTGGAATTTCTGATTGATAACAATATAAGACAATATGATGGTAGAGTTTCATTTTCCGTTATAAAGATGACATTATTTAATTTAACATATGCTACCATGTGAACTCGAAACTCAAGAGACAACTCAAACACCATCATCACATTTTTTTTTGTAACTCTGGACGAGTGAAAGGAAACCTTTTCCACAAAAGTGATGGTTTATAGTTTCAAATAGTGAAGATTTTTAGCCGTTATATTCCCACATCAATGGTATATGACGTGTTATTTAACAACTCATTCGCTATTGTCTTCCCTATAATTAGAAGAGTAGTTTCGTCGACGGAGGGAAATTACTTTTTATTATGTTCAATCATTGTTACTAGTGTCATTACAGAAGTTTTATGATCGTCACAATGATTTGGCATATCGTCACAATGATTCTCTGGCGAAAATGAGAATAGATATTTTGAGTAAAGCACCGACAAATACCGGCTATGACATTACTTCACCGTATTTGCACAGGCAGTGTAGTGTGTTCACTGATGAAGCAGGTCATACCCACCATTCTAGAGCTCCACATGATTCGCCAGTTTTTTCTTTTTTTCTTTTCTTTCGTTTTGTTTTATTTTTGTTTATGTTTTTCTTTTTTGGATGGGTTTTTTTGGTTCACACTGTAATAGTTGATGTTTTGGTTTTATAGCGTTCTTGCTCAAATTTGTGCATTTGTTTCGTCTTTGTCATGTTGTTTCCATTTGTTACATGAACAAAATTATGCTTTCAATGGAAGTTTTGCTATAATTTTGAAGAACATGTTAACAAAGACGCTAAACCATTTATTATTGTTGTTTAAAACAAAATTTCCCTGATAGGTACCTTGCCCTTTTGCTTCGATGTTCGTTTACCGATGTATATGTATTGTTGGACGTAATTTGAAGATAAAAAATTGCAAAAAGATTTTGAAATTGAAAGATGAATAAGCCTGAAAGAAGTTTACCAAAATTGTTGTCTCAATATTACATGTAGTAATTTACCAGATGAATTAACAATTTTCATAATGCAGATGGAAATGGATCTCTTAGTGGTTTGTTCGACATCATTGTTTGGCGCAGACTACATTTCATGTGACTATTTGGTCTGCCGGTGAGAGGTCATTCCCAGTTATGTTCTACATAACACAATTTACTGGTTATTATGCAATTTGGATATTTTTGTATTTTGCATACAAACACATGATTATTTGTTGGGTGCAGCAGCACTATGATCTTTAAATTATTACATTTCCAAAGTAAGAATGGCAACTTCCACAGGACGAAAATATACAGTGTGAGGTTCCTCACTGTGTTGAAGACCATATGGTGACCCCTAGATGTTTTGTTTTGGGTCGTTTTAACCTGGATATGGGATGTTGTCTCCTTGACATTTACCCCATTTCCTTTCTTTTTCATATTGTATACACGTACATGCATGTTTACGTCAACCAAAATTATATTGAAATATTTCGTCAATTAAAAGTAACATAGAATCGAAATTGTAACAAATTTATTTGGTGAACTAAAACGATAATTCCTATCTTTGGTTTTGTAACTGATTCCTGATTGGTAATTGTTGAAACCATGTCCTTTTCATCTTTATTTCCCAATAGCTCCATTCCTGCTGGCTAACAAAATATACAGGAACACCAATACTAAAACAAAACAAAATAGATTGTTACGTTACGAATACAGTGTGCATTTCATGCATTATTTACATTGTAAAATAGAGGGGTACCGAATTCAAAACTTTTATAAAAACAGTCCTTGATGATACTTAATTTCTGCGTTTAAACCATGTTGGCTCAACCATGATGTCGTAATTAAAATTATTTTTTGTAGGATTTCATAATGATTTTGCAACTCGAGCATCACAAAAACAGAGTCAGTTGGAGTTCTCTTGGCACAAAATGTCAACTGTGTCTTGCATTCTTTGGTGCATGCTTAATAAAAATAATAAATAAAATGCATCCAGAGAGGATTTTGGTCAATCAGTAAGTGTTATTTCTTTTTCTTTTTTTAAATTCTTTTTATTGCTATGAACTTAAGACAACAAAACAAAGAAATATGAAAATTATACCTTCTACACAATGATTTACAAAATCAAAAAAACAAAATTGATGATTTCGTGATTTTTTCTCCTGAAAACTTGATATTGAACTTTTAGTTCGGTTTATACTTACAAAGAATGCCTGTTTCAGAGCCAAATATATCTGTAAATCCTCCACTATAGACTGATGTTGATACAGGTGCTACATATGGTACAGGGTAGGTGTAAACATAAGCAGCATTAACCATATAGGCGTTGAATGCAGCAATGACGGCAAACAGTGTAAGTATGGCTGATTTCATCTGGAAAAAATAGAATTGCTTAAATTACCGTCCATGAAACAGCGTTCCTGATTTAGTAAAGAGTAGCAAAAAAATAGTTATTCTGATATGGGAACAATGAAAACCATGACGACCAGCCATAAGAAAATCTCCAATAACATTATGGGCGACTTCACAACAGTCTTAACGCTGAAACAGACGACGTCATAATATGATTTGTGCATAAAACGTATGCAATGGCTGTCCTTACCGTGTTTACTATAGGTTCGCGCAGATCATTAAATGTTATATTAGAATCGAAATAATTCATGTTCGCCGGTGGTTTGTAGTCGATTTACATGTGAGTGTCCTTTTTTTTTCGCTTATTTTACCCCTCGATACACTCTGGGTGGAATTTTAACGAAAATAATGGCCACCCACATGTAAATCTCCAACAAACCACCGGCGCCCATGAATTATTTCTTAAATAACAAATTAAACAAGTGTAACAAAATACTTAACTTGATAAATAACAAAATAAAATTTATGAAATATGAAGCATAAATCGAGGGGATCAAGGTGTAGGGACAGGTGCATTAGAAGACAATATTTCTGTCCCATTAATTACACCTGCAATGGCACAAAACATTCACAAAACAAGAATACAAGATACATTTATCTTGTGATCGAGTGAATCATATCAAATGAAAATATTAAAAAATGTTTGAGTATGTTTTAAATAATTGTTTAAAAAAAATAAATAAAACAAATACTAAATTTAATTACATAAAATAAAATTTCAAAACTATATCAGGGCATTTTTAGAACCGTCGATCAATGAAATATAATCTTCATTGTTTAATTTCTAATTCAATGCGTAAGTGTTAAGCCAAATTTGGTTTAAGTTTTAGTAATGCACTAGAAAACCTAATATTGTAACAAATACAGGAGTTGAAATAAATAAAACAATAACCTGAAAGAGCCTTGCACAAGGGATATACTGCGATCCTTATTACACTAAACCAATTTTAACCTTAAACTATTGGTCGGTTTTCATGTAACACAAACCGGTACTAGACGGTCGGGCTGGTCTTACAAACTAGTAGATTGACGGTCAAGTCTTAATAAGACAAAAAAGAAAAAAAAAACCTAAAAAAGGCACAGTTAATTTGTGTTCCGCAGATGGCTATGTCACCACCTTACATTAGTATGTCTCCTCGGTGCAGGCGAACGAAATGTTTCGCAATTTTTCAAAGTTGTTAAAGTAATTCTAGGTGTTCAGAATTGAATATCAAACTTACCTTGTAAATGGATACCTTTTGGTTTGCTACTGTTATGTACTGAAATTCTACTGTGACAAATGTCTTCCATTTCGTGGTTTATATTCTACGGGGAACGGAAATAAAGGTGTAGGTGTCATCAGGAAAAACGTCATACCTGTTCCAAGTGTGTTTGTAATATTACGTACCCGAAATCTACACGTATTATCCATGTAGAAAAGTGATAGTAGAAAAGGTTTTAATCATTTGCCTATTTCATTATTTACTTTATAGCTTTAGGAAATGTCAAACAAATACAAATATAAACAACAAACAAAATACATTGTTTCAGAGAAATATGAACAAAAACATAATCAAAATATTTATATATACAGCACATATGTGATAACAATATACACATAAATATATCAATTAAAATTTCTAACAAAAAGGTATTTTTTATCTGACTCGAACACTCAAGGGACTAATGAAAACAGTTCGAGCCAAAGGAGTTTTATTGTAGAAAACCGGGTCTAACTATGTTTAAACTTGAACAAAGGGACCCAAAAATGTGCTCGAGTTATTGCAGTTCGAGCCAAAGCTTTATTTAACGTCGATAAACTGACAATATAAGCTCTCAAGAGCTTTTAAAATCGATTCTCTGGTCAGGGGCCTGCTTCCCTCTAGTGCTATATTCTTGTGTCGTGTAGAAGCGTTACAAAGTTTTGTTATTTTGATAGTGATTAAGTGAAGTGTTAGTTAATGTTTGCCAATCACTACACTGTCTGTCTGCCTTCACACTTCCTTGCTTTCGGATTTTTGATATTTATCTTCGTGTAAACAAAATCGTCCATGTTGTCGTTTTGACAAAGGCCCAAATGTATTGATAGTGACAAATATGGCACGCGACGCGGACTCCTCCTACTCTTTGGATAAAGGGATTTAATTTTGTTGTAGAAATTTTGCGTATAGTCTTTCGATTCGCAATTTCAGAATTATAATTTCGGTTCCAATTTTGGTTAATTTCCTGAAAATGTCGTAGACAGATATTTTTGGACATTTTAGCATATAATCTTATAGTTTGGCAAGCATTTGGCAAAAACAAAATTCTGAATAATTAGAAATCTAAATATGATTCCAATTTTAGTAAATATTCTTAAAGTCTCAAAGACCACTTATTTTTCTTTTATTTATTTTTTCTTTAATTCTACAGAGCAACCGTTCTTTTAGCATGTGTTTTCATAAGTTCAATCATTTCCTCTGATTAGATTTCAAAAATATTTGGTTCCAATTTTAATAAATTTCCTGAAAGTGTCAAAGACAACTAATTTTTGGAATTCTATGTACATTTGTAGCAACCATATATCTAAGGATTTGATTCGATTAGGAAAAAACATTTTCACCAATTGGAATTCTGTCTTACAACCATTTATTACTGAATTCCTGTTGGAAAAAAATAGTAACTATCAATAACTCAATTTCACAAATGTTAAGAGAATTTATGCCCTGTAAGGGTCTACAACTATTATGAAAAAGAAAGGAAATGGGGTAAATGTGAAGGAGACAACATCCCATATCCAGGTTAAAACGACCAAAAACAAAACATCTAGGGGTCACCATATGGTCTTCAACACAGTGAGGAACCTCACACCATATAGCAAGCCCTAAATGGCCCCGAAAAGGTAAAAAAAGGTGAAAAAATCAATGGAAACAAACCACATCCAATAACCCAAATATCAAGAAACTAAAATTTTATAAGAAGACAAGGACAAGCCAATGACCAACATATTCCTGACTTGGGACTTGGGACAGGCGCAAAAATTGCGGTGGGGTTAAACTGTTTCTTGGATCCAAACCCTCCCCCTATGTGTGGTGACTGGCTAAAAATAAATACACAAAAAGACTCACAGTAAAAATCAAACTAGAAAAAAGTCCAACTTATCAAGACGAGTACCCTTACAATGAAGTACATAAACATGAAGACAATACATACAGGTACTATCCGGACAAATGCTCGCAGTTACTGACAGCTAGCTAAGGACATATTGTTTTTTTTTCAAACATGCTACAATTACAGGGCGGATCTAGATTTTTTTTGTATCTATAAACATTAATTTTGTACAAACTTTGCTCTGTACGAAGGAAAGAAAATTTCACATAATTTGTTACAATCGGAATCCCTATTGTCTGTTAAAAAAAAGCGGCAACTAAATTCGACGAAAAAAATGTGTCGAAAGAAATTCTAACATCTTTATCGCGTCATTTAAGTGCATTTTATGTTTGACAGGTTCTCAATATGGGTATCGTTTGCAGGTCAAATTAAACGTAATTTCAAAGTCAATTACAAAACTGTGTTTCCGCATCAGGCTTTACATTTGTTGTCGATCCCAAAATTTGTCTTTATGGCATGTCTTATGCACGCGATAGTCACAAAAATACAAAATACAAATGGAAACTCTGGTTTCAGATCAGAAAAAACTGATCAGTTTCTGATCGGAATCGGATATATGAGTTGAAATTATAATTTTAGCCAAAGAGAAACAAAAATAATTAAGTTTTTTTTAAGACCAACAATACAGAAACGGAGACCACAATTCGTAATTTAAGGTTACCAAATCAAAACTGTCCGCACAATTCATTTCTTCTTTGGGTCGATGCCTCTGCTGAAGGATTGTTAGTGTTTATGGTCTTCCAAGCGTTTACATTTATCTGCACTGAAGAGACATAAGTTGTCGAAATGCACATATGCAGAAACTAATTTCACAGTAACTTCGGTATTTAGTTATTCGTAACTGACAATTTTCATACGACAGTGTTTTAACAACAAACTTAGCTCCTTGTGCTATCTGGAAAATTAATGGCGAGCACACCTTGGCCGATCTTTCTAAATTACGTTTCGTCTTATTCTTTCTTTTTTTAGAATAGTGGTCTCGTAGTAAGTAGGTTGCCTGTATTCGTTTTTATTTTATGTTTATTATACAATAGGGAAACGGGATAGAGAAAGGGGGGTTTGATACCTATAAACCGGTTTAACTCTACCGCTGGCTTTTGCTAGTGCTGGTACCAAGTACAGACATCCCGAGTTCCTATCGTTGTTTATATTTGTCTTTTGCTTTGCTGGTGGTTTGTTGTGCATTTTGTTTTTAAATTGCGGTGTGTGTCATTGTAATTGTTTCCTGTTCTCTTTTCTTCTAATTAGAAGCCTAACAGATGGGTGCATACAAACAGCAGAATAGATCTTAGTAGAGTTGCCATCAGGCCAAGTTCACTTTAGCAATACTTTTTAAATTTGGATGTTTTAAATCTCATGGATTCAAAAATTAAAAAAACTCCACACGAAAATAGACATTTTCCATATCCTGCACATTTTATAATTCATATCGCCCAAAATACAAAAAAAGTAAAAAATTTTTCACATTCAGTCCCTTTGTTTCTGACCATGTCACCTAAACAGAACATGGTATTTTTTCCTATACTTGACTTGAAAAAGAAAGGAAATAGGGAGTACCGAAAAACATATGTTTTAAACGATATTACCAAAAGTAAAAAAAGGAAAAGAGATATGTTAAATAGCGGGCACATTTTAGTCCATTCTACAGAAATAGAACACGCAAAAAGGGATTTTTCACACTCCGCACTATTTCTAGTCCATATTCCATAAAAAGAAATAATAACAATTAAGATTTTCCTTTTGGGCACATTTTTGGACTATATTTTCTAAACAAAACATTGAAAATAGACATTTTACATAACATCAAAATTTACAAATTTTGCTTAAAACTAAGGAGTATCTCCCTCTTGTATAGCCTTGTCCTTAACTGATTTTACAGTCCTGGGACATTGAGTCTATATTACCAATATAGCATATGAAAATAGAGAATATTTATAACCGGGCATTTTTTAGTCCATTTTGCTCATTAAGAATAATTTTTTTGATTTTTCTAATCTGGTACATTTGGTATAATCAATCAAAGGATTTGAGTAAATCTATATAAGTTTACTATGGTCTATATTACTCATCAAACAAAACGTTGAGAGAAATGTAACAAACTAAGGATATTTGTTTTAGTGAACTTTTTGAACTTTGAACTTTTATTAATAAACTTAGCCGCAGCTAACTGCGTAACAGGAGCAAAATTTACATAATATACATTGAAATAAATCTTTATGGCAGATCATGCAAAATAATAATAGACATCAAGATGTAGACAGGAATAAAAGCCCTGTCCTTGATAAACTGGAGTTCTCTATGTATCGTATGTAGTCCATTTGTCTATATAGAACATGCCCCGCATTGCTCAAATTGTGAGATTGTTTTTATATCAAGCACATTTGCTTTAGTCTACAGTATTAAATAGACATTTACATAACATCAAAATTCACAAATTGTGTTTAAAACTAAGGAGTATCTACCTCTTGTATAGCCTTGTCCTTAACTGATTTTGGCCTTTCCTTTAGATCTTTTATTTTAGTTATATATTCTTTGTAGGATTTTACATTTTTTTTTGGTTTATAGTCCTCCAAGTGTTTTAATTTGATCTGAACTAAAGAGACAACTTGTTGATATGGCCACATGAAGGAAATAAATTTACAGTAACTTTGGTAATTGGACGTTTGTTTTAATTCATATTACCCCCCCCCCTCCAAAAAAAAAACAAAACACAGAAATAGTTTTTCTATAATTCCATTCATAATTGCTTAAGTAAATTTTACCAATATATGAAATTATAAATTGTTCATTCCAAGCACATTTGGTTTGGTCTGTTTGTACATATCACGCTAGATTTAGTCTGTTTGTGCATATTAGAAAACTTGCATCAGATTTGAACATTTTTTCACCTACCTGAATTATTGTGAAATAAATTTCGCAAATAGAAATTGAAAATAGAGAATGTTGTAGGTTCAGAATATTAAGTATTGCCTTTTTTTTCCGTTTTTTTTTTTTTTTTTTTTTTTTTTTTTTTTTTTTGCCCTAACAATTAGGGGATTTTCTTTCACATGGATAAAATGTACTTTAAATCATCATATCAAGAGAGCATTTTGTTGCTTTATTAAAGAAATCAGGCATTTTCGCATTTTAATGTACATGTGCTTTAATTGCTGACGTCATAAACATGGGCTAAATTCCACAAATATTTAAGATCTCACAATTTTGGTAAATTTTAAACAGTTTCCGTTAACATTAGTAATGGCCACATTCTTGTTCATTCACAGTTTATATATATGTGATGTTACTAACAATTGTAGATGTTACCGCGGTTATCTATTCTTTTACATTTAACAAATATACACAACATATTTTAAAGATTCGGTGGAACACGGATGTCGCCATTACTATCAGAGCTAAAAACTGGATAAAATAATGCAATTTTTAACGAATTTGTTAAAATTCTCAATTTTTGGCTTAATTTGAGCTACTGCAACATCATTTTAGGGATATGTTTTGACAAAAGGATCTTGGTGAAAGCTGTATACTGGGGGTACATAACTTACTTTTTCAGTTGGTAATGGGTCTGGAGCTGGCATGTCAGTTAACTGCTAGTAGTCTCTTGTGATTTCATGTTTATGTCCGTATATTTAGTTCTTTCAGTTTCATTTTTCACAATTGACTCAGTCCTGTTGCCAACTGAATTTTACTGCTGTTACGATTGTTTTTTGATTTATCACATTGGCTGTGGGGGGAAGGTTTGGGCCCAATAGTTTAATCCCGCCGCAGCAGGTTTGCGCCTGTCCTAAGTCAGGAAATTTATTAAGCCTTTGTGTGTCTTGTCTTTTTTCTAGTTAGTTTACTTTATGTCTATAGGAGTCTAGGATGATGTTTATTTCGCTGAACTTGATTACTCTTTATTCAGGGGCCGACTCCGACCTACCGTTGGGTGTGGGTTTTTCTCATCGTTCATTGAAGATCTTATGGTGGCTTTGAGTTGTTATTACTCCCCTTTGGGTCGTTGTCTCTTTGACACATTCCCCGTTTCCCTTCTTTTTTCTAATTCATCTGATTATGATGTTGCACTTTGTAAAAAGAGTAATATATCTTAGTAAATGTTTTGTTAACTTTTGGGGCCAAAACGGGATATACCGAACCCCGACATATTTGATTTAAACATATCTTTGTTTAGAAACACGTCTCTTTGCAGTGGGTAGTGGCAGAGATGTCATGTATTACTAATAAGGAACATTGAAATACATTTTGTTTTAGAGTATATTTTCAACAGGATATCAAAAATGTAAGTTTTTGTGTATTCTGAAAATCATTGAATTTTATTATAAAAATAACTTCATTTAATTTTCCAAATCTCTAGAAAAACGAAAAAACGAAAAAATGGTATTTAGGGGAAATAACGTGGCTACTGCCTTCGTTTTGTGGCGTTCTTGTTCAGTTTTGTTTATTTGTTTTGTCTTTGTCATGCTGTCTCAATTCGTGCTGGATATGACTTGCAGTGATTTTGGATTTTGGAATTCCCCCTTTCATCATTTTTGCTTCGTTATTCGTTTGCCGATGTATTACAATCACCAATATATAGTTTCCTTGTATTTGTCTTCTCTGACACAAATTATTTTTTTCTAGAGATTTGAAAAATTAAATTTAAGTCTAAATTACTAAATACCGAACTTACTGTGAATTTTGTTTCTGCATATGCGAATTTCTACAAATTATGTCTCATCAGTGCAGATAAAATCTAAAAGTTTGGAAGACATCCATTCAAAGATGTTTAAAAAATGATAGAGAACAAATAGCCAATGTGATCCAAAAGTGAAACCAAAAAATCAGCTAAGGACAGAGCCTTGCATGAGGGTTTCAACAAATTTACAAAAATTTAGATATTTCAAGGTTCGAAATAATCGGCTTTCGGGTCAGCACCGAAGTAATGACTAATGGGCTGGTGAATACCCACGCACGGGGACTAACAGTCCACCATCAGAGGCATCGACCCAGTGGTAACAGATAATTAAATGCCGAACTTCTACTGTGAATTTTGTTTCTACATATGCCCATTTCGACATATTATGTCTCATCAGTGCAGATAAAATCTATACGTTTGGAAGACCATCCATTCAGAGATGTTTAAAAACTGATAGAGAACAACGGCCAAGTTTAAATTGTTAAAGAAAAATTTTGACATTCAGGATCGAATCCTTATGACCCACGATTAGTGTGCACTTTTAACTGATCACAGGCATTGCAAGCTTTAAAAATATAATCAATTGTCAGTAGAATTATGCTACAAGCGATTCCGATTAGTTCCTTTAATTCTGAAATGCACCTTCCGTTTATGATTGGATGAACTCTGAATACCTAAATTGCGATTTCCGTTTCTCATTGGCTTAAACTATAATTTATCTTTTTCATTTAAACTCGTTTTGCCTATTCCATTCGGAAACTGTAGCTTTCTTGTAAAATACCTGGTATTTAGCGAAAAATCCTTTATTCCGGTCGGAAACTTCAGTTTCTTGAGAAACAACAGTAGGATACCAAAGGAACAAAAGGACATGGCAAAAACAAGAACACAGAAAACATTGACGTTAGTCAGCTACAAAGCACGGAAATAAAAACACAACATTCAAAACCAAGGCACTCTCAGCGTGAATTCCCATGAAATTGAGAGGGACAAATGGGTGCTCCGGAAGGCTATGTTAAACAGCACCCGTCTCACTGTAAGTGAATTAATCTAGGAAAAAGTCAAAATTGGTATGGTCAAATCCGGGAAGACGTGAATCAAGCTGAAAATGTCCGCTTTCATTTGGGACACTGACACGTCATATCTTTTAATGATGTTATGGTGACGGCTATAGAATTTCTTGAAGGATGATATTAACATAGGCTGAACAAATCTCTGATAGCATATTTATAACAAGCTTGTGAGATATTTCTGTTGAGTTATTTGTGTGAGTTATATTAGCATTTGTTTTTGTTTGGGGAGTGTTGATAAACATGTAAAGTTACTTGGCATAATAATATCATATTTACTGGAAATTTACATAATACACTGTTCTTCAAATAATGCAATGTTCCAATATTTTCGTCATTTCACGTACAAAAATTCACATTACATTATGATCTTGAAGAACAACAGCTGGAAGTTATTCTTGTCTATCCTTTTAATATAGTCAGTATGCGAGGAAAACCAGATTACTTTCTGTTCGAGCATCAGTTGATCTATTGCCAATTGTGGTTTGTTAATTTTTGACATTTTCAGCTAGATTCGCGTCTTCCCTGATTTGACATTACCGGTTTTGACTTTACCCTGGATTGACCCAATGACATTGTGACGGGTGCTGTGCACAGAGCAGGACATGCTTACCCTTCCGGGGTACCTGATGTCAATCTTGTTGTTGAGAGTTTACACTGTTAGTGCTTTAGTTTTTTGTGTTGTATATGTAATGTTCGTGTGTTTTGTGGGCATGTGGTGTCTTTGGTCTTCCGTCTTTTGGTGTTCTTGCTTTTGCCTTGTCTCTGGACTTTGATTTGTGTAATCTTGTGCTTTGTTCCTTCGGTATTCTACTGCCGTTGTCTTATGAGTATGCAGAACTCTTTTCCCATGTGTATCAAATAAATACAAAATTACCCAAGCTGCATGAAAAACAGTAAATTTCATTATGCTATACACGTGTTTCAAGAAGTAAACTCTCATCAGCAGCATTAGAATCATATAATATGGAAAGCAATAATCCAAAAGTTGTTAAAAGGAGTACTCATTACTAAAAGTATCGAAATAGGAGGCTGAATCCAGTACCAAGGACATCTACCGAGTGCCATACACGGAATACTGGACTTTCGAGATATGAACTCTCGTGTAATTGGAGGCGAAAAGGATCTCCTCAAATACCAGTCAGAAGGATAACCGGAATCCAGAACTATTGAATATAAATATATACCACCTAAAACAAACTATTTATGAAATTGAAGTGCACTTATAATTTGTCCTGCATGACAATTATTTAACTAAACTTCAATCGACGAAAAACAATTAATCTGAAGCGCTACAAATAGATTAAATATAAATCACCCTTAGCTCAACAGTGTTCATTAATTAGTGTATTTATGTATTGATTTTTTTCGTATAATACACAAAAATGTTGTCGGAGTGAACACGACTCAAAATTCCCCTATAAAGCCTCAGTATTTTATAAAAACAGCAAATGTCTATAAACAAGTACATTTGCTATGTACTTCTTGTGAATAAAAGAAACCAATATATCATTAGTGTAACTTTCTTAATGAGCTAAGAATAGTCAAGAATCTTCAATTGTGGGCTTTAAGTTGCTGAGATGCCATCTAGGTAATATTTGTAAAAAGTCAAAATAGTCACATCAAACATTCTGAAAACTGTACCTTCAGGTCTTGTTTTTCTTGTATTTTGAGTTGTTTAAAGTAAAAATTTTTGATAACTTGAACAAAAAGTATTTCCCTGCTATAAAATTAAACGAGAATGCATAAAATACACAATGAATTGATATTATTCATTGCTTGCGATTTTTCCTCGTATTTTATCTTAGGACAAACGGCGAACAGTACATTTTCACAGGGGACACTTATAACACAGAAAGAAGTTCAGATCTGCCAAAACAAACGGCTAATTTCAATTATGAAGCATATGCCAAATGTTGTCTTTTACTGTTTTTGACTAGTTGTTGATGTCTTCTTAAAGTATTGCAAGTGTTTCAAATTGACGTTCGTTATTGACAGCTGATCACAACTTGTCAACAAAAAGATAAACAAAATACATGCTTTTTTTTTGTTTCCTATTTGAAACCCTTTATATGTTTTCGACCGACGGTTCGGTTCTCACTTATCTTACTCTTAAATCACATTTATAAAGCAAACACCAACTAACCAATCGGTATAATAACGTGAAAATGTACTCAGTTTTAAAGTCATGTAAAAAAAAATGGATAACAGGAAACACCTACAATGGCTGAAAATTATTATTACATGCCACAATCTGCCAAGGAACTACACGGATAAAAACACGAATAAGACAAAAGACAAACATAGACAAAGATAGGAACTCGGGACAGCCGGACTTGGTAACGGCACTAGCAAGAGCTAGCAGTACGGTTAACTCGGTTTATGGGTACCCAAACCTCCCCTTTATCTGTCCCGTTTCCCTATAGTATAAAACATACGAATAAAACCCAATACAGGTAGACTACTAACTTCGTGACCACAGTCCTGAAAGGAGAGAAAAAGATAATACGTAATTTTGAAAGATGGGTCAAGAGCTGCTCGCCGCTAAACTGCCGGCTAGCTCAAGAAGCCTAGTCTGATGGTAGAACACTGTCGCACTACAGAAACCTCGTATGCTAAAGAAAATACTAAATCAAAAACAGATAATATGTTTATTAAAAAATAATATAAAGATTAGTTCACTGTCGTACAATAAATAGGAGCAATAAATATAAAAAGTCCATACTGTCATCCAAATTCACTTCCAGAATAATTTGTCAAGCAATATTGTGAGGTAGACATCACACAAATCCTCTTTGGTTAATGATATTTATTAAATCTGAAATAGAAACAAAATATTTAGAGGCAAGTTCGATTGTTGTGTTGTGAACATTGAATTTATAGAGTATTTCGTTGGCAAAGTTGTCTTACAAACTAAATCAGTTCCTCATTATGTTGTTATTTTGCAATAATTTGATGATGGTTGATAATAATGCTTTATTATTTATTTCTTTCAAGTTTCTACAAAGGTATCGCAGGTTTTGACAGAATTATTTTGCCATGGTAATTGCACCAACTTCTAGTTTAGATTGAGCATTACGTAAGGTTTTGAAAAAAAATCTCAAACAAAATTTAAATTTGGATTTTATATGCAAACGATTATATACATAAATTGTCGAAATTACCAACAGGAAAAACCAAGTGGGAGCTCAGTCATTAAGCACTGCTTTTGAATACTTTATTAATTAATATCCCAATTGCTAATGCTACAATAATATTTCTTATGCATGTATCTTATGCACTGTTGTGACTAGTGTTATCATCTTTGAATAGTTCTTTCTTCTTTTCTGTTTGGTAAATTTTCCGATTTTACTTTATCTTTGGAGAAATGAAGACAAAGGAACACATTTGTTAAGTGCAATAAGGTCAGTTACAAATTTTTATGATTAAAACCATATACAAACTCGTTAAGTGAAAAATACTGGTCTACTCTTATTTCATAATGATCTATTTAACAAGGAGAAAAAGTTTTCATATCCTAAGTAGATGTACATATTAAAACACTTACATGTAAGTTATCTTCATTTTCCTTTGGCTAACAACAGAAGTGGGGCAGCAATAAGAGCAGCTGGTACTGAAATCAAAATATTAAATACTTAATTCATGTGTTAGGAATAAAGTACTAATATATTAGATGAAAGTAATTTTTCACAGTAAAAGTAAATTCACAGTAACATCGGTATTTAGTTATTCAGTAACTCAGGAAAAGACAATTATAAGTTCATTTCAAAATATCACAACCCCGAAGCTAATTATAATGGTTGCTAGTTGTTTAAACCTGAGGAAAGAATTCCCCTGTTAGTGTCCGGTTTGTTGTTACTTTTGCTCTTATTCATCTGTGATTTTGTTCTCGTCCTGAAGCTTTGCTTTAATCGCATCACTGAAAGAAAAATATATCAGTGAAATGGTCATATTCAGGACTCAAATTTACTCTAGTCACTGAATGTGGTATCATTGCATTTCAAGTGGTTAAAACACATTTAAACAAAACATATATTGGGAGGGAATGTAAAACAAGCTTAATTAAATGTTGTTTTTATTTTAATTACTTATATATGTGTTGTCCAAATGTATTTTGGTACCACTTGAAATGCAATGACACACACACACGGTACCACTTGAAATGCAATGACACACACACACACACACACACACACACACACACACACACACACACACACACATCAATAATTAGTTGAAATACTTACAGAGAGGGCTATTAAATATTCTTTCTCCAAGTGATGGTCTTCGCACAAGATATGAATCAAAGGGATGGTGTCCGGCAACTGGCACGGGAACTGGCAAAAATATGTGGTTTGATGGATGACCATATCCCCTTCCATATCTGTTGTAATATCCTGGATATTTTTGCCCATAGCCGTAATTTTGGTAGACACCGTAATGTCCATTGTATCTGTATAGTGGATGAATTCCATACAAGTTGTTATTATATCCGTATGGATGATAGCCGAACATATTTCCGAAAGACCATGGAAATGATCCAAATGATGACCACGGGAATCCAAACATTGGTGATTGAAATCCATTACCGAAATATCCAGCATTAAAAGGATTCAAGAAGAAATATGGAAATGTTTGGTAAAAGTTTTTGGCATAACCGGTGCCATAACTTTTGTAGTTTGATCCATAACCCTTATTGTAATTAGTTCCATAATTTGATCCGTAACCAGTATTATAAGATGAACCATAACCATTATTATAATTTGTACCGTAGCCGGTTCCATAGGCGGCATTGTAATTGTTCGAATAACCATTATTGTAGCTATTTCCGTATCCGGTATTATAATTATTCCCATATCCTGTGTTATATGTATTTCTGTAGCCCGTGTTATAATTTGTTCCAGTATAACAGTTACATACGCTGATAATCATAAGCATCACCAAAGAGCTGGTCATTGTTTTAACTTTAGCCATGTTTAAGAAATCTGGAAAAAAATCAAAGAATATCAGTAAAATTATATGTACCTATTGTAATATATCTAATGGTTTTTGTTTGGTCAAAAATATATCTGCTATATCGATCGACACCCCGATCAAATGTATCGTCAGGTATATGCCACCTTGACTTTATTATGAGGTTTGATGTTCATTGTGGCAGGCGTAAAATGAATATCAACAATAAATGCGACTTAAGCTTCTTTTTTTTGCTTGTCTCGTGTACATAACTTAAACCTGTTCCATGTTTATCCATGGAGTCATTACTGAAATGTACACTAATAAGCATCTAGTGAAAATATAAATAAATGAACGAAAGAAGTTACTGTTGAAAAAATTTGCCCCTTTATGCGAGATATTTAAAAACTTCTGTATAGTTTCCAGTAAACCAAATTGAAAAATTATAAAATAAAAAAAATCATTTCATGCAGTATTTACTGACTTTCGCTACCAAGATAATTATTTTATACCGTTTCTTAATCTTACCTAGTTTGCTTCACTGGATACCCAGTTTTGTTTGTTGCCAAGTTCCATCGAGGAATTATATTTATACCCAATTTCGTACAATTAGTCATGTCGCCAACAAATACACAAACGTAAACACCAATGCGTCACTATCCGTTTCCTATGCCATTTTTGAATAGCCTGGACTGTTTATGAGTAATCAAAAAGCCGTAGGTAAATTGAAATTTCATTGGTTGTTTTACATCACTGGAAAATTTGTACGACACCAAATTTGACAGGTAACGGCTCAATTAGATCTCTATTAGAAAGATGCATTACACAGGAACATTTTACTACAATTGCTTGAAGGCAAAAATTCCGTTCAATTAATACAAGTA
Organism: Modiolus philippinarum; assembly: GCA_002080025.1. NCBI lineage: Eukaryota > Metazoa > Mollusca > Bivalvia > Mytilida > Modiolidae > Modiolus > Modiolus philippinarum. The sequence continues at coordinate 66,886 of MJUU01014311.1, read as the reverse complement.
ATAGGAAATACCAGAATTAATTCAGTTTGTTGTAAAACTTCGAACCATAGCTTTCAAAATACTCGATTTCCATGTTTATTTACTTTTGATGAAGTCATTGCTGACAGAACAAAAAACTTCGCAAATTGGCATTTATTGTGCTTAAATTCAAATCAAACTTAAGGATTGTCTTCAACATTAAATGTATTTGTGAAACTAAAGACCATTAATGTTAATTAATTTTCCTTAACAGTTTTATTAAAGTTTATTTTTATTAACAATTAAAAGACAAGAAGTAAATGCACACGAGAGGAAATCTCTACAAATACATGGTAAACAAAGACATGGAATAATGCTTTTATTGTTGTTCTTCATCTTGAAGTCAATATGAGGCCTTCAACAAGCTTTGCTCATACCTTTTGTTTTATTCGTATTCTTCATGTGTAGTTCCATTATAGCAGATTGTGGCATGTAATTATAATTTTCAGCCATTGTAGGTGTTTCCTGTTATCCATTTTTTACACTTATAGTAAGTTCAAGACGGCCCTGGCATCGGTTTGGGTGGATTTCATTGCTGGGCGTCGAAAAATATCACATACATGTCTTATTTAGTCCATGGATGCGAGATCGTCAATAAACATAAAATTAACAGCCACAGCGGTATTACAATTATTGCCATCCGTTGCCCGACAAAAGCACTAATGTCCTAAGCTAGTGCACAAATACGACATATAGACAAAAACTGGGAGCTCAACAAGTCGATTGAAAAAAAAACATTGGCATTACAAAGTAAGTGAGAACCGAACAGTCAATGCAAAACGAATAATACAAGGACAATGGCAACATTGGAAAAACAAAGAAACATTGATGACACAACATGAGTACGGCACAGAAAAGAAAAATGAAGACACACACACACAAAGATGAACAACGCGGACCCACTAAAAAAAAACATAGGTGAGATCAGGTGCACCGGTAGAGTTAGCAACTCCTGCTTCTTATAAGACACCCGCCGTGTTTAACATGTCAAATCCGGTAGTAAGGTCAAATCTGGTAGAGGAAACAACAATTAAGCTTTTAAAAGGAAAGATATGTTGTCATCTGGGGAACAGATATCCCATAGCCGTCCACAAAATGGTGATGTCGACCGTTACACTACTGGAGACATGACTTCAAGTTTTGGGTAACATACCCTTGTTTAAGTAGCCTATTTGTGAGCAACCGGTTTCTATCAAGGAAGTCACTATATCGATCACAGGGTCTTGATAGGCGTGATTAAATAGTGTGATGTGAGTATATAAACAGATGGTCAGATTACAAAAAATGATAAAATGCCAAATTTGAAATTATGATGATGTATCCATATGAGATATTCTTTCCAGAACAAGTATACCATAACTGAAATATAAAGAGAACATACATCTCTCGCATAGGGAATCGTTTACAGACTCTATAATGCAAAAGAGAAAAACTCCAGTCTTCAATTACCAATGAAAGGATATGGAGTAAATGTACATGAAACAAAGTCTCTACAAATACATGTTAAGAAAGTAGTGGAACGGCGCTTTTATTATTGTTCTTAATCTTAAAGTCGCCATTAGGCCTTCAACAATGAGCTTTGTTCATACCCAAGTAAGTTAAAGACGGCCGTAGCACGAGTGTAATTGGAATTCATTGCAAGATGTCGAACAACACTTGATCCATGAACCTTTTCTTTTGGTGATTGATCGTCAAGAACTAACAGATGAAAAGCACAGCATATGACAAACCACAGAAAACTCATCGAGTCATTTGAAAAAAAATTCATAATGAAATCACAAGATGGCCACGTTAAACAGGTGTTCGGAATAAGATTTGCACATGAAAGAAATTAAAATGCCAAACTTTGAAAGAATGATAATGTATCCATATGAGATATTCTATCAAGAGCAAGTACGCCATAATTGATATAAAGTGGGCAAACATCCCGTTCAAGGGGAATCTCTCGATGAATTCAACACTGGATGAGAGATAAATTCCCGATAACACATCCATTTTTATGGGGTGGGTACTGCCAACGCTTTAGTTTTGTGGTGTTCTTGTTCATCTTTGTTTATTTTTTTTGTTGTCTTTGTCATATTGTCTCAAATTGTGTGATATAAATAATGCAGGGACATTCAGAGTGCTCAGGAGATGAGGTCTCTGCACGTACATTGTAAAACCAAGCAATGAAACTGCGCTTTTATTGTTGTTCCTTATCTATAAGTCACCATGGACCTTTAACAATAAGCTTTGCTCATACCTCATAATAAGTTTAAGTCGGCCCCTGGCAACTGTTTGAGTAGGTTTCATTGCTAGATATCGAACAACGCTACATCTATGTATATATCGTGTATATATGCTAATATATATACAAAACGATACCTCAGAATCGTTGAAACATTCTAAGGCCAACTTGAATATTCCCCGACTCCTTGTCCATATTCAGTTAAGAAATGATAATATGGAATGGAGCTTTTCAGGACAAAAATGCACATCACTTTCAAAACTTATCGATGTTAAAGATAATATTGTTTTACCGGAGTCACCTGAATGGTAGAATGTTTAGTATCTAAGAGCTTCCCCTTACATGGACAGGGAATATGGACAAATCTCCCTACAAATAGAGAAAGTGCAGACAAACATGCTCTAAATTTGTTTGAACATAAAGGTCACCAACAGAATAGATTGTTATAAAGCTAAGCTGTATGTAAACAAGATTAATTCAAAATTGAAGGATCTTGGTAAAAAAATGTGTTTTTACCTATTGACAAGGCTTCAAACAACGTTGCTATCGTTTGAAAAAATATTACATCGATGTCCAGTATTACGAACTGAACAAGTCAACCACTTTCAGACGAAAACAACATTATAAGGATACAAAATGCTTAAAGTTCCACCTAAAAATAACACCTTGCCTACGTTGTACTGAATTTCTAAGCTTCACAAAAATCCCTACAAACATCGTTTTATTTCGGCATCTAGTAAGTGTTCTACTACTAATTGGTCAATCTATTTAACTAGTTAACTTACTTGTATAAAGGATTGTGAACTATTCAATTGAAGTTTCAGATAAACTACAATCTATTCAAAGACCATTCTCATCCATCGACAGTTATGATTTTTCTACACTTTATACTACCCTTCCTTTATATATCAGTTGATTTAATCCAAATCTGGACAGCTTATTAAATGGTCTTTTAAATTTTCTGGTCTGCAGTTCATTTGTTCTGACAATAAGCAAGGATTCTTCTCAAATATTACATACAACAATTATTGTTCCCAGAAATATAATGATATGATTAATGCACTCAATCTTTGCTGGACAATATTCTTGTTCGTTTTGGCAAACTTATTTATCAACAAGTCATAGGTATTCCCATGGGTACAAATTGTATACCTCTCATTGCAGATCTTTTTCTGTTCTGTTACGAACGAGACTTCATGAAAAACTTCAAAACGGAACCATACAAAACAGTGATAAACTTATTACTATTTTCAATTATAACAGCAGGTATATTGACGATGTATTTACTATTGACAATCTTCAGTTTTTAGATTATGTAGACATCATTTGCCCATAAGAACTGAAATTAAATAAAGCTAACAATGATACTAAATATAGACCTTTTTCTGGATCTAACTATCATTATTGACTCTGGTAAAATAAAACTAAATTATATGATAAAGGGGATGATTTTGATTTCACTATTATTGATTTCTCTTTTCTCGACGGCGACGTTCCTCTAGCTCCATCATACGGGGTGTACATTTCTCAACTAGTACGATTCACAAGCGTTTGTTCTACTCTTGACGGTTTTGATGAACGTAACTTTACTATCACAGCCAAACTTTTACAAGAGGCTTGCAGATTTCGTAAGTTGTTGAATACATTTAAGAAGTTTTATAACAGATATGAATATCTAATATCTCAATATGGCGTTACTCGCAAACAGCTTATTACTAAGGGTATTTCTATTCCTCGTTTTTACGGAAATATGGTTAAAAATGCCAGAAACTGATTAAAACTCCAGACAAGCTGGGGCGTAACTTACATTCTTTACGTAATAGGGGATATTAACAAGATATTCTGCTTGCACTTGTAAAATTAGCTTTGAGATCTAGTAACCGGAAACTTTTACATACATACTGGCCTCTCACTGATATTGCCGATGACTACTGAAATATATGATGATTCTTGACCAAATCCTTCGGGAAGTTTTGAGTTTGATTTTTCTTCCGTAGTGCGACAGTGTTTTACCAGCAGATAAGGCTCTTTGAGCTAGCCGACAGATAAGCGGCTAGCACCCCTTGACCCATCTTTCAAAATTACGTATTGTCATTTTCTCTCCTTTCAAGATTATGATTATGGAGTTAGTAATCTACCTGTATTAGATTTTTTCGTATGTTTATCACACTATAGACAAACGATACAGATAAAGGGAAGGTTTGGGTGCCCATAAACCGGTTTAACCCTGTCGCTGGCCTTTGCTAGTACCGGTACCAAGTCCGGCTGTCCCAAGTTCCTATCGTTGTTTATGTTCGTCTTTTGTCTTATTTGTGATTTTCCTGTGTAGTTTCTTGGCAGATTATGACATGCAATTATAATTTTCAGCAATTGTAGATGTTTCCTGTTGTCCCTTTTATTTCATAACATGCATGGTCTGAAAATTAACCGTGTCTTACACGATTGACAAAACCAATATGACGATGACACCCGTAAACGAAAAGCAAGAAACTTCAAACATCTTATCATTACATATCCACCACACAGTGAAGCATTGACCAGCTGTGGCACTGGATGTGCTGCTTTTAGATCCTTTCATCAGACGGTGACACAGAAACACACTTGCACTACCATCGCAATCAATCAACCAACCAAACAATCAATCCATCAAGCAAGCAAGCATAGCGATGAATAGTAAATAAGTAACTAACTTGACAACCCCAGGCTAAAAATAATACATGCATATTCTTAACACTACTCCAACAATATATTGCAAATTGTTGAACAGCTGTCCAGGTTTTCAGCTCCTTTGATAATTTCTGAAAGAACACATACACCTGAAGAAGGATGGCATTCAAGATTTACTGAACTCGTTTCTAACTCGTCATCATACAAGGTGGCACTTAAGGTCAATATCAAAATACCGAAGTTACTGTTAATTTATTTTCTGCATATGCGCATTTCGACAACTTATGTCTCATCAGTGCAGATAAAGCCAAAACATTTGGAAGTCCATTAACCAAAACGTGTAAAATCTGATGGAGAACAAATAACCAAAAGGGTCTAAATAGAAAAGCCAAAATTCAGCTAAGGACAGAGCTAAGCATGAGGGAGATACTCCTTAGTTTTAAACAAAATTCGGTAAAATTTAGATATTGCAAATTAAAATAAAATCGGTTTTTGGGTCAGCACCGCAGTACTGACTACTGGGTTGGTGAATACCCTCGGGGACTAACAGTCCACCAGCAGAGGCATTGGCCCAGTGGTAATAAATATCAAAATACCGAAGTTACTGTTTATTTATTTTCTGTATATGCGCATTTCGACAACTTATGTCTCATCAGTGCAGATAAAACCAAAACATGACACACAGCTTGCCACAAAAAAAAAAAATCAATAAAGGATTTAAAAAAATATATAAAGAAATAAAAATAAAGGATACGTTTCTACGTCACGCAAAGATAAATGGACTTAAACATGGTCATACAGCTCATATAAATTATTGCAGTTGAAGTGAACATATGTTATTGTCTCATGTTCATTTACTCCATATCCTTTCGTTAAATATTCAACTACTCAACTACAGATGTATTACAGTAATAAAACTAAGCATATGGTTAGTTACCTGGCAACAACAAAAAAGGGTAATTCTGATGTACATTTAGTCTGACTAAAACAAAGTAGTACCACCTTGCCGAAATTACAGGTAACAGCCATGCTTTCTAACAATGACAAAAATGTCCCTTCTTCTGCTTATCTTAATGTCCATGGACAAAATCACCCCCAGAGACATTTATTGCCATTGAAACTATAACTAAATATTTGATGTACTGCACGACAATGCCAGCTACTGACGCTACCTATGGCCAAACATCCCAGAAGAAAACAATTTCAATCTAATTCACTATCATTCAAACGAATGAAATAATATTTTTGAAATACAAATGAACAATGCACAGTATACCTTTTAAGAAGGCAAGACCATTTTTCATTAACAACAATTTTGTAAACTTTTGATTTGGATAATTATTAAAGGAATGTGGAGTAAATGTACATGAGACAAAATATTTACAACTACTGTTAAACCCAGCAATTGGACAACAATTTTATTGTTTTCTTCATCTTGAAGTCACCATGAGGTTTTCAACAATGAGTTAGTTCAAGACGACCCTGAACACGAGAAAGAGCGACATTCATTGTTAAATGTCTAACAACGCTACATCCATGTCTTTATTACTCCATAAATGTGGGATCGTCAGAAAACATAAAGTGTTCTTACTATTGCTGACATTCGTTGCCTGACAAAAAGACTAATAAAAAATCCAATCACAACGCTTATAAAGCCATAGGATACTGTTCTAGGCGATTGGAAGTAAACTTGACATAATGAAGTTTACCTCAAGAAAATTCATGTCCATTAAATTTACACTTTTTTTACAGCAACACCATATTCATTCACTTTTTTATTGTTTTTAGTGACTTTGTAGATTTCAACGAACTCTTACACATCGGCACATGTTGTCGACACAATGTCGGTTAGCGTTGTTGCAGGTCCACGAATCACCTAAATCCAAACAATGTTGTTGTGTTGAGCAAGCTAAAATGAAAAATGAAAATATACATATTTATGAGAATATACATGTATTTCTATTGAAATACCTATAAAGACTCTTTACCAAACCCTTCGGGGAGTTTTGAGTTTGATTTTTTTTCCGTAGTGCGACAGTGTTTTACCAGCAGACTAGATTCCTTGAGCTAGCCGGCAGTTTAGCGGCGAGCACTCTTTGACCCTTCTTTCAAAATTACGTTTTGTCATATGCTTTTTCTGTTCCGAGATAGTGGTCATTGACATAGTAGTCTAACTGTATTGGGTTTTATTCGCACGTTTAGAGAAAGGGAGGTTTGGGTACCCATAAACCGGTTTAACCCTACCACTGCTTTTGCTAGTGCCGGTACCAAGTCCGGCTATCCCGAGTTCATATCGTTATTTATATTTGTCCCTTGTTTTCATTATTGTTTTTTTCTGGTGCAGTTTGCTTGTAAATTGTGGCATGTGATTGTAGTTCCTGGCCATTGTAGGTGTTTGCTGTTATCCTGTTTTTGTAATATTTCTCAAAATTGTTTGTAGACAATACAGTAATGTTTTTTTTGGTAATTCAAGTATTTTTTTTCTACTTTTACAGGAAATTATTCACGTCTCTATATCGACAGTTCAGTTTTGTTATAATAAATATTCCTTGATATGATTCATATTCAAATGTCCTTTAATACCTTAAAACATTTTAAATCCAGCTATGAATTCCTCTCCAACCGGGTCGCCTGGAACTTACTATTAAGCAAAGCTCATTGTTGAATGCAACACGGTAAACTTATATTGTCATGTCCATTTACTCCACATCCTTTCGTAAAATATTTAAGATAAAAACAGGAATTAAACATTGTTCAAGTGCTTCGTTTTATAACACGTATTTGTAAAGGCTTTGTCTTATGTGCATTTACTCAATATTCTTTTATTGTTAATGTAAGACTGGAGTTTGTTTCTCCTGCAGTGTGGGGTCCGTAAAAAAAGACCCCCCTTGCGATGGGTGCATGCTCTCTATATATTTCAGTTATGTTGTACTTGTTTGTTTAGAGAATTTGTCACATGGATACACTATCATACTTTGAATTTTTGGCCTTTTAATTTGTGTGATTTCCAAAAATTATTCTGACCACCTGACACCTGTCTACATCTTATAATCTATTTATGCTAATCTTCAATAGACCACTTTCTTACTTCCCTCTTTTTATGAATGAATTGCGCCGGTTGACCTGGGGTCAATCGGCGGAAATTGCGTCACTGAACATTGTGACGTTGGAAAATCTATATTGTGACGTCAAAATTTTCCGGGAAAATTCACGTAGTGGAAAGTCATCTATTACCTCAGTGACTGAGTGAGTGCCCTGTTGAAATTTATATGTTGTGATTCTCTTCTGTCTGCCTTTTTATCAGGTAACGGATGACAGTGATTTAAAAAAAAAACTTTGCCATTTCTGTTTGTTTTTGACGATCCCGCATCCACGACCAAAAGGAAAGATATTTGATGTAGCGTTGTTCGATATCTAGCAATAAATTTCATTCAAACAGGTGCGAAGGGCCGTCATTGTTGAAGGCTTCATCGTAAGTTTCAAGAAAAACAACAATTAATCCTCCTTCTATCACTCGCTCTTATCATGTAGTTGTAGAGACTTTGTGTTATATGCACCTACCCCAAAGCATTTTTTTTTGTTATTTTTTATTTTCCGATTCCTATCATTTGCTTTTATGAAATTCCACAAATGTGATTTTACAGGTGATACTACTCAACTATTCTGATGATACAACTCAATTTTACTGGTGGTACTACTCACTAATTTTACAATTGATAAATTTCAGCAATTAACTGTTGATATTACTCTGTAATCATGCTGGTGATACAACTCAGTAATTTTACTGGTGATGCTGCTCACTATTTTCACTGTTTATACTGTTCAGTAATTTTACTGGTGGTACAATTCTGAAACTTTCTTATAATTTTACTTTGTTACTTTACCGGTGAAACTACTCAGTAATTTGACTGGTAATACTTCTCAATAATTTAACTGGTGGTACTTTTCGGGAAGTTAATTCATGATAAATCTCGCAACTTTAATATTTACTGTTGATAATACTAATTTGCTAACTGCTATTTTAATTTTACTTGTTGTATTACTGAGTAATCTCACCTGCAGTTTTACTCAATTTCACTGGTGATACTAATCAGTAATTTTATGCCATGCTTCTTTTTAATTTTTCTGGTGATACTTCTCTATAATTTTACTGGTGATTCTACTTAATTTTACTTTTGATACTGATATGTTATTTTTCTTGTTAAACTACTCTGTAATTTTACTTGTGAATCTGGTGAAACTCCTCAGTAATTTCAAGGGCGATACTACTAGTATTTTACTTGTAACAATGTTCAGTAATTTTTCGGCTAAATCTACTCAATAATTGTACTGCTGATACTACTCAGTAGTTTTACTGGTCATACTACCCAGTATTTTACTGGTGATTCTACACAGTAATTGTACTGGTCATTTTACTGTGTGTAACAGTTGTTCCTTCTCTTTTATTTAACTGCTGATGCTACTCGGTAATTTTACTGGTGATACTAGCATGTAATTTTATTGTTGTTACTTCTCTTTTATTTTACTGGTAATGCTACTCAGTAATTTTACAGTTGATTCAATTCAGTTTTTTACAGGTGATAATACTCAGTTATTTTAATGAAGAAACTACTCAGTTATTTTAATGAAGAACTACTCAGTAAATTTACTGGTGATACTACTCAGCAATTTACTGGTGGTGCTTCTCATTTATTTCACTCGTGATTCTACTCCTCAGCAATGTACTGGTGATACGACGCAGTTATTTTACTGGTGATACAACTATGAAATTTCACTGGTGATACTAATCAGTTATTTTACTCGTGATGCTTCTGTAATTTTATTGGTGATATATGCAGAGATTTTGCTAGTGATGCTATCCAATAATTTTACTGGTGATACTATTGTTATTTTATTGGCGATGCTATTCAGTAATTTTACTGGTGGTGTTATCCAGTAATTTTACTGGAGATATAATCAAGTAATTCTAGTGGTAATAGTATCTAGTAATTTTACTAGTAATACTATTAGGTACAAGCAGCATGAACCCTACATCTTGTGTCCTGGAGGGTAAGCATGATCTGGCATGTGTGGCACCTTTTTCACCGTCAAAAATTATCGATCTTAATTACTTAAGGCTGTCAATATGAATTTGTTTAAAAATATCTAATTTCCTTTGAGAGAAGAAGTACGTTACCAAAAACGTAAAGCCATCACTACGGTCGACATCACGATCTTGTCGATCGTTACGGGATTAATACAATCTAACACCATTGAAAGTGCAAGATCGAGAAATCTCAGACACCCAAGGGTAAGATTTTAATATTTCTCTGACGAGGCTTGCCGAGTCAGAGAACCATTGAAATCTTACCCGAGGGTGTCTGAGATTTCTAAATCTTGCATTTTCAACGGTGTTTGATTGTTTTTCTCACAGAATACAAGTTTCTGTATAACCAGATTCTAGTTGACGTCCGCCATGTCTAAGCAACTTACCATGACGTCGATAACGTCATAATGTATTTCTCGCGTGAAATTCTTATCTCACTCGTGGGTTGAGACAAGGATTTCTCGCCTAGGGATCGAGATATCTCGTGAATTTTGGGGTGTGAAATATTTCTATCTCACCCCTTTGCGGGGGGCTGTCTCACTTCAATCGTCAGCACGTGCGAAAAATTCAAGATGTCTGCCATCGCTTCGAATTTTGTTGCGATTTATCCAGTATTATTTGTTGTCTGATTTTATAAATCTTTTAGTTTGTCTAAAGAATGAAAATGTACCTTTGAACCAGCAACTTATTATGAACTACAAGATATGCGATAAATTATTTAAACAGAGATTTAGAATTGCGCGCCCATAATTGGAAACGAAGTTACTATCCAGCTTCAGTAAACGTATACCAATTGTGACGTCATACTTTTCGCTGGAACGTTTTTGATGTTTCTTTGTGAAAGTCAAAGCTGATCATGGTTTTGCGAGTAATTTTAGAGCGTTAAGGCGAGAAAAAAGTATCAAACCCTCTTGAAAAGGCGAGATAGGCTGATCTCAAACCCTCAGGCTAAGATATCTTTTGTCCATCCCTCGGCAAGCCTCGGGATGGACATGATATCTTAGCCTTCGGGTTTGAGATCAGTCTATCTCGCCTTTTCCCTTAGGATAGATACTATATATCTCAAACGGCCAAAAAATAGGTACTGGCCTGTCTCAAATGTGAGAAATCTGTTTCCAAGATGACAACAGATCTTTCCCTCTACAACTAAAGTTTGTTTTTCCTCTATCGGATTTGACTTTACCACCGGAGTTGATATGTTCAACACGACGGGTGTCTTATAAGAAGCTGGAGATGCTTACTCTACCGGTGCACCTGATCTCACCCATGGTTTTTATTGGGTCCGTGTTATTTATCTGTATGTTTGTCTTCATTTTTCTCTTTTGTCCCGTACTCAAGTGGTGTCCTTGTATCTTAGTTTTTCCGATGTTGCCTTTGTCCATGGCGTTATCGTTCTTTTGACTGACGGTTCGGTTCTCACTTACTTTATAAATACCTATACTCACTGAGATTTGACTGGGAACATGTACAGAATCCACCCTCACATACCAAGTTGTTGTTATTACCATTACATTGTGTGTGATTACAGTTGCCAACGGTGGTACAACTCTCGCTTACGACGTAAGCTGCAAAAAAGGTATGCCACTATGTATTCCAGAAAAATAATGTCATTTCATCTCGAAAGCCACGAAGTGACTGGAGAGTTCATAAAATCATCCGAGAGATGGCATGTGATAAACATGCAGATAAATGTCGATTTAAATGAGTTTCCGATCAAATATAGTACGAAAGTTTATTTCAAAATCCGATTTTGTTACCAGAATTGTGATGGTGATGCTATATAGCATTGATTAATAACTATCCAGTATATAAATATTCACAGTATTTACATCACTGTCTCTATCGAAAAATTCAGTGCATCCGTCTTGTAGTTATTTGTCAAAGAAAGAAGGCAGAAGAAAACAACAACGATTTGGATTCCAGGACTAAGTTTTGCTTGCCAGTATATATAATGCTAGTAAAATGATTAGACATACAAGCGAAAATCACCTCTATCTATTATTTTCACGTAATACGAAATAACCTATATGATTTGTACTTTCTATTTGCTTCTCAAGAATCAGTTCTCCAATTTCCCAATAAAGTATATAAAAAGTAAATTTTATGCAGCAGTCGTTTGAATTTCTTAAATCCTTCAACACGGTCAAGATTTAGTTTCTTACAAGATTTCATTTACACCTAAGTTCTTCGACGGACGAGTTAACCTGTTGTAAGTCTTGTCCATGTATGTCGTGAGAATTGGTAGTTATGTTCAGTAGTTGGCATTTGCTTGGGTAAAATTCCATCTGTCAATCTGTTTCCCGTCTGGGTATGTTGTCAATATCTTCCTGGAGTAGGTTTAAATCGTTTTTAGTGTGAATCTTCGTGTAAAGTACACAATCGTCTGCAAACAGTCTCATTGTTGATGACTGGACGTATTCATAAAGGTCCTTGGTGAACAGAAGAAATAGTAGTGGTACTATTACACCACCTTGTGGGACTCCTGAGTGGACAGGGGCAGATCTCTGAGGATTTGCCATCCACCAATACCCTCTGATATCTTGAGCTAAGGAAGTCCCTCATCCATTGAGTGTGGTCCTGCTAACACCATAGTGACATGCTTTGTATAGAAGTTTACAGTTTGGGACCTTATCAAAAGTCTCTGAGAGGTAAAAAAAATTGTGTCTGTTTGCCGAGATATGTAGGTGTTTTGCTATACTGCTGCAAATTATATGTTCGAGAATCTTGCAAGTGACAACGGACAGAGAAACCGGACAATAATTGCAAATAAGTACTTTGACCGCTTTTTGAAAATTGGAAAGACGAATACATTTTCCTAGTCTTGTGTTATTTTAACCTGGTGTAATGAGGCTTCGAAAAATAGAGTTAATGCCTGTGCTAGGTATTGTGTAAGTTCTTTAAGTAGTCTTGTTGGAATGTCATCTGGACCATCTGCTTTTTGTACATCAAGATTGTTCAGTAATTTTAATAACTAATTTTCTGTTATTGTAACATTAACCATGCTTTGGACAGGAAAGCCCTGTCCTTGATAAACTGGAGTTTTCTATGTATCGTGTGCGTTTTTGTCACATGTACATTCACTCCATATCCTTTCATTTTTCCTATTTGGTGTGGACTGTGTTATAAATAAATAGGATTTCAAATAAATGTGATTTTTTGTTTGGAAATTGAAAAAGAAATAATTTAAGTGAAAAAATTGATAGGTCCATGATCTCGTTTTTGAGTTATAAGTGATTGAAAATTTGGCGGGAAACTGAACTCCTCTGACTTTTCATAGAATTAACATTAGCAAGGTTTGACCACGAATGAATGTGACAGAATAAATAAAATTTAATGAAATTTTACAGAATGTACATAAAGATATATAAAATGAAATTATGGGGAAAATTAAGGGGGTCCATGGGCATCAAAATCATAATGCTTTTAAATTGATAATACCAGAGAATTCCGAAAATCTGACAGAAATTCCAAAACATGAGGAGCAAACCTCCTTAACAATGAAAGGATATAGAGTAAATGCATATGAGGCAAATTCTTTACAAATACGCGGTAAAAACAAGCAATGGAAAACGCTTTTATTGTTGTTCTTCATCTGTCTTTTATCTGGAATGGTACTGATGTCCTCGTTGCTGTTACTGTCCTTTATCTGGAATGGTACTGATGTCCCTGTGGCTGTTACTGTCCTTTATCTGGAATGGTACTGATGTCCTCGTTGCTGTTAAATACAGAGGTAAATTGATTGTTTAAAATGTTTAACCTTTTGTCACTCTCTGAATGTTTCTTTAATGAGGTGCTACATCGGTTGATTCGAATTTCTGGCTTTTTATAAATCCCCCAGTGTCTTTTGGGATTTGCCGACAGTTCAGGATTTTTGTTGCTGATATAATCGTTACATGGTTTCCTACATTCTTTCTGTTTGCTGGTAACTCCGGTACTTTTTTTCGGTGCTGACCCCAAACAACCGATTTTATTTGAAAACTAACAATATCTTAATTATGGATATTTCTTTAAAACTGTAATTAAAGAGTATCTCTCTGTTGGGGGTGCATAGCTATATCTTTAGCTGATATTGGCTTTTCTATTTAGTTCTATTCAGTTATTTGTTCTCTATCAGCCTCTATTCGTAGTTCAGGTAATGGATTTCAAATTGTTTAGATTTGATCTGCACTGAAGAGACATAAGTTGTCGAAATGGCCATATGCAGGAACTTAGTTTACAGTAACTTCGGTATTTTCTTATGGTACATATTTTTATCCGCTTTCGTTTTTGGTCTTCCTGGCTTTGTTGTAGGTAATTTGTCTTTTCCTGTCTTCCATCGTTTGATTTTCTGATTTTTCCAAGCCCGATTAAATCTAGAAGCTGTCATTTTCGATGGTACTGTGATATTCAGTATATTTAAGAGATTCGACTAAATGTAGATCCATTTTTCCTTTACAGAACTGTCCCAATTCAAAGTCACTTTAAAGTTTGCATTCATGGTCTGTTTGATGTTATTTGCCTTTTTCCAGATAAATATTTTTCTCTTGATTGGTTTGTTGATTTTTGGTGTTACGTCAGTTTCGATAATCGCCAATGCCTGGTAATGGTTTGCACCTGTGTACAACGGATGGACGATTTGGAAAAAAAATAATCTAAGATGTTGTCTAGGGTTTTGGTGAATCCACTGCCTGATCTAAATTGTTGTCCTGTACAAAAATCCAGGAGGCAGGTATTTAACAATTGCGAATTTTGGTAACCAATTTTTGATTATGTTTCCCATCACGTGTCCAAGAGATTTATATCTCCTCCTATCGATACAACTGAAGATCTCTTCATTTTTAATCAACTTTTCAACTATAGATTTCATTTTCTCGGTGTATTTGATGTTACTACTGGGTGGTCTATAGATGCTACCGATGTTTGGCGATTTGTTTTGAAGTAGTGATATTTCAACAATTGCAAGAACTGACACTGTATCAATTGTTGTATCAATAATCAGATTTCATAACAAGGACACCCCCATAACCATTCCATCTGTCCTCCTTATATACATTATATCCATGAGCTGCTTATGTCGTTACGCAACTTAGTTTCTGTACCAATTATTATACTATGGTTTGCAGAGTCAATTATGTTGCCGAGTTTCTCTTTTTTATTTATGGTGCTTTGAAAGTTTATTACAAGCACTTTTGGGTTTCTCAATTTTGAGTAGTCTAGTTCTAGCTCTTTTTTTATTGGGGACGATGTATATCATGGACTTTACCTAATTGACGTGTTGATAATAAATGAATCAAATAGTTAGACTTTCCACAGGTGACCCAATGCCATGAAATTCTACGGATCAAATAAATATTTCGGTTTTGGACTTTCATGTAAAATATCTTTAGAGAATTCTTCTATTTTCTATAACTTTAAAGATACCATCTCCTAATCTCCGTTAAAGGCATCCCCAAAAGAGGGAAATAAAGAAATGGTTAACAATTGATCTTACTACGACAACTAAAATTATAAAGTATAAAATTTGGTATTTGTTCTAGCAGTCAAATAGGGTCCAAATCTGATGTAAAATCGCTACATATTCATAGCTTTCCCAATATCCTCATTCATAAATATGCAGACGAAATAAACACTGGGGTGAAGTGCGACGCGAGAATTTCATTATTTACGTGAATTGCTTTTAATTTGCATAGATGCAACGCGATTAAGTACCTTATTTACTCTAATGTGCACCTTATTGCATTCAACTTGTTATTGACTTAAAAAACGCACTTAATCAAGTCACGTCTATGGAAATATTAAATGCTATCGGCATAAATAAGGAAATTCTCGCGTCGCACTTCGGGCCCAGTGAAAAATAAAGATATAAATCATCTTTTTTCTAGCTTTAGCTTTTGTGCAGTTTATAGTTTCATGTACATTTAAAACATGTGATACAAAAAATCCAATTTGAGTATCATTGTTTTATTGTTTATTTTTTAAATAACAAAATACCGAAGTTACTGTGAATTTTGTATCTGCATGTGCGCATTTCGACAACTTATGACAAGTAACCAATAAGATCTAAAAAAAAAAAGCCAAAATCAGCTAAGGACAGAGCTATGCAAGATGGAAATGCTCTATACAATGTTTTTTTTTGTATTAAAACATTGTATGGCAATGTTTCAAGGCTAATCAAACCCATTGTTATTTTTACTTACCAACACATGCAATACTACAAGCAAGGATCAGGTACTTCATTCTTGTCAAATGCGATTGCGGTATTGAAACTGTGTCACTTTTAAAGTTCTAATCTCAAAGATTTGGTATTAGGCCAAACAAAAACACTCACGATTAATCGCTAATTGATAAGAAGCACTATTAAGAATTGAATGCATTATTTTGAAGTTTCATTGGGGTAATAAAGTTTACCGAAGCACATTTGAAAATGTGCGCCCGGATTATCCCTATGAAACTTCAAAATAATATGAAATCATTTTAAAACCAAATTTGAAAAAGATAATATTTCATGTACAATAGTATTCTATTTCTACTAATTCATCCGTTGTCATTTCTGGGAATTGCAACCTCACCTTGATATGCCACGTAAGCGATGTTCACCTATCAAATTGACGGAATGTAAATGAATATGCAGGAAATGTAATTATATTTATATGATATTTTCTCGGGTCGCAAATTAACTATTTGACTGTTTGATTCTATTTTCGTGACCGGAAATATTTTTGATTTCTTATTTCTGTGAAAAGTCGTTTTTACAATTCCTTGTTACCATATATTTAAAAAAATTTAGCCCTATAGGCAAGGTTGCACACATCCACACGTGCACACATCAAAACATTATTGTATGGTTTTCAACTGAAGTTTGGTACAATATTTGCACTAAGGAACAAACGCGCGCTCATCCAAAATGTCAGTTATAGCTAATATGCATTAAAGTAGTGCGTACCGACTATAACCCTTTTAATGATTGCGTTGATGTTTAAAAAACATTATTATTATTATTATTATTATTATTATTATTATTATTTATTTTTTTTGCATATATTTGTCTGATGGCCGAGCCAATATCCCAGTGAATAAATCCTTTCTTATAAATGAACAAATAAAGC